>JAUKWC010057273.1:0-39224 GCA_032356245.1 Endocladia muricata | reverse complement strand
ATGTTCGCGGCTTGTCACACAATGGACCAACGAGCGCTTCGAGTGGTTTCGCATACATCCCCAAAACCCCACACCTTCTCCGCTTCCTCCCACTTCTTTCAAACAACAGGGCCCTATCGGCACCTCGCGAGTGTCGCAGCTTGCCATTCGGCCCTTACGTGGCTTCTTCCATTCTTTCTGTATTCAGTGACGAGAGTGCCCCGCCTGTCTGTTAAAAAAAGGGAGACGTTCCACCTTTGTTTCATGCCCCCCCTCTGGCTACTGTATCTTCGTGGGCAATAGTCCTCTTCACCACTCGAGCGTGTGTTTTTAGCACATTCGGCCTCATCATGAAGGTCAAACATCAGGCTGATTTCAATGGGGGGATTCTACCAAATGCATACTGTATTATAGTGTAGCTCTTCGCTGGGGGGGAGGGGGGGGCGGGGGGACTCTACGTTCAAGCTCTCGTTGCAGTACATTCTATCCGCGGACACGGTGCCAGCTGCATCACAAACTGCGCGCTCGTTTCGCGTAGTCGCCGTTCCTCCCAAGTGCAACGGAGCTTTGCAACCGCTGCAGGTCCATTTCACACGAGGTGGTCATGCAGCGTACACGTCGTACAAGTAGCATTATTCACCAGGTGCGCATTCGAAAAAGCGACAAGACTTTCTCGCGTGGGGCCAGGTGGTCTCATGGTGAGGCCAAGCTTGGACCCCGTATGCCGCAAAATTGCAATGTCCCACGAGCCAGCTAGCGAGACAATCTCTTCAACAACAACAAAAGTGGAAAATACACGCTCGCCAAACTGCGCCTTGGTCTACACAGTTTCATCGTCCAAGGAAACCACTTGTCAAGGAACTTGCAGACGTGTTGCGAAACGGAGGTTCCTTTTTTGTGATGCCATGCGCCCCTTTTGGTGTTCAGTTTTTCATTTTGCGATTCCCCTCGGTCGGTCACATTCGCTTCCCATCCTCTCTACTCCTCACACTGTTCCACCAAATATCGCAGCCGAGTACAGAAAATACACCACGCCAACAGAGCCCTGCTGAACCCCCTGCCAGTAACAGTCCGTCTCCCACGGTCCAACCACTTCATCGTCACACGGCCTTGGTTCACTGCATGTATCTTCAATGCGTCATGTGTTGCCGGGAAGACTGCAGCAGGGCTTTCTAGGCTTTCTCAAGGACGTGGCGGAAAGGATGCTTCAATGGGTGTGCATGTATGTATATTTAAACTTTCTGACCACACGGAATGTGTACAACACCATGCAAGCCTCTCCTCATTGAAACGCCCTCATGCTTGCAAATCCCCCGTGGGAAACATTGCGTCCACAACCCCCCCAATATGCCATGCGCACTCTTGTGATTTTTCCGCAACACGTAAAAAAGAAACTGTCGTGAGTCTCAATTACTGTACAAGTAGAAAGCATGTATGCTGTTAGTGCAGAGCATTGCTGACGCAGGAGGCAGAGATCCCTCTTACACTTTTCAAAGATCCTGCAAATCCCTTTTCCTCTGGATCTTTCGACTCGTTTCCATCGAGTCGTGAGGGGATGAAAATCAGAATGCGTATGTATGTGCGCGCACATCGTGTCCTGTTCGGCATCCGGCGCATACATGAGCGAATGTTTCTCCTGGTCACTTGGGTTTTCAAAAAAGCGATTCTGGGTCAATCCTTTCAGACTGGAGTGCCAATTGCGTGTGCAACCATTTCTTCTGTTCCAAGCGGATGAATACCAAAGTGGTTTTCATGCATCGAATTTAAACAAAGAAGCAATCAGGAAAATGGAAATGGAAAATGAGCACCATTCGTATACATGCAAGTGAAATCACAACTGAAACACAAAACAATGATGATGTACATGAATGTGAATATGAATGTGAATGTGAATGTGACTCACGTACAACAGCATTGCTGTAGCTGGCGATTTTGCCGAGTTGGTGCACTGTCAAGCAAAACCGACAGTTCAAAATACAACCGGTCATTTGGCAAAGAGTAGCTGCTTTTTGTTTTAAATCACGCAGAAGAAGATACACACCCGTCAGCACTTTCGTCGTGTTTGACTGTCATGAGAACGGTAGGCATTCGGCTCAGTTCTCAGAAATGCCCATATCATTTGATTGTGGCTGTCAGATGGCAACTATTTGGTCTAAAGCCGCGCCACACATAGGTGGGGACCAAGTCCTCGTGAGCTGGCAAAAGTCATGATTGATTTTATAAACGCAGCATGAAACATTTCAAGAGCGACTAGCTGGAGATATATGACATGACGTGAGCCGTTTCGAACAAAACTATATATTGTGTGAAGAATGGGAAACGTTTATGTTTGAGAACAGCTCGATAGCAGTGCTGTAGAAATACCAAGATCCAAACTGTGCCTGGAGAGGGGGGAAAGGGAGATACGAGCGACAACTTGCGAGTATCTCAACTAAAGTGGCGACTACTCTATTTGCTGCAACCTCGAACAGAAGATAAGCTGCAAAATGAGAAACTCGCGTATTGGCGAGACTCACGTCATCCCGAATTATAAACGGTGGGGTCTGAAACCTTTTAATATGCTTCTATGGTTCACGGCTCGCGAGAGCAATTATTCGAAAGGTACTCCCTCGATTTTGTACTATCAAGCTTCAGTGTATATTAACTAAATTTCGTAGGGAGATTGTTCATACTGTATGAAACCAAACTAGGAACTCCCTTCAGCCCATAATCATATTCTTCAAGTGTTTCTATTTCAGTTACATTGCAAGAGTTATTGTGACATGTCCCTGAAAATACTCTATATGCCCCTCGTTCTATGAAATGTTACTGATCATGAAGTATCCCCTGGCTAGCTACTGTTCTTACTTCAGAACGACTGCCTTGAAGTTGTTCGGGGACTTTCAGCCTGAGAAAGGCATGTAGAAAAACATTATCTTTCGGCGGCGAAACAAGCCCTGCTTCAGAGGGGCGTTTTCTTCACGAATCCAGCCTACAACACCCGTAAAGTACCTATTTACAAAACGTTGATTTTCTCAGCCTACTCGAAGCAAATAGAGGTAGTTCATGCCGCAGAGAGCTCAGATTCTACGGGATTCGGTAAGTGGGAAGAAAAAGAAAAAACAACTCAAGCCTCACGTGGGGCAGATTGCCTAATAGACACTAGTATGTATGAGATGTCTCCATACTTGTTATGGGACTTTGCATGACAATGGCGAACAGCATCACAATCAATTGCATAACTTCTAAACTCTGATGACCAGGTCGAACGAATCAGCTGAATTACGTTAACGTTTTTCAATCTTTGATGCCAACAGATCGATGTCCCGGCATTGAAGCTGTCGAAGAAGTTCAAGAGATTACCTACAGTAAGGTGTAAGTATCCATCCGACAACGAAGGTACCTTTTTTTACTGTTCTCTGGCTCGGTCCAAATGCAGAGCACATCAAATTGCATAGAGGAGGCGACTGAAGTCCTCATGAGACGTCTGATATGAGCTCGAAGAATGACGGCACGTAAGAAAATTCAGACTAGTGGACAGCTCCTATAGTACCAAGCATGGGGTTACTAGAGGGGTTATTGGTCCAGAATTATGAACGCTATATTTTTTGTGTACTCGACAAATATGTATCGTAACGACTGTCATCATTGGAAAAAAAGCCTTCCCTACGACTCGTCAGATCAATAAGAATGGTTACTCTTCGAAGTAATGGTGCCAAAACATGCTATTGATAGGAGAAGTTGAGAGGTGAAACTATTGATGCCAGTTTTCCGTCACGCAGACTAGATTCAACTGTGGAGAGCAACAACAGAATCTTTGAAAGATGCGATATAGAAAGAACCTGACTTTCCAAACGCTATGATTTGCATACGAGGTGAGAGGCCAAAACGTCCCACGTGATGGGAGATGTATTCAAATTTGCAAGTGAAGTGGTTCCCAGACATCCAAGAGCTAACATACACTGGTATGGGATTGACTATACGTATATGACTCTATGAATCTATGGAAGGACCGCTAATCTGCCCCTGTGCATAACAGAAAAAAAAGCCTCTAACACAAAGTCTCTTGGAGTGACTTTCACAAGAGTTGAACCTCCAGACGCCACGTTCCCTCACTTCTATCAGCGAAGAAGCTTTTCTATGTTTCTAAAGGGCAATACAACCTCAAGGTTACGCCCACATCTTGATTACTAGCCACAAATCTACGAGACTTTCTCCGTTTTCACTTCTGTCCAAATTGCTAAACTCGTAGTCAATAAGCAGAGACCTATGCTGAAATAATGTTTGGGGAGTCGTGTATATCGATAGATTTATATGAAACTTACAGAGATGAGATATACCACTTTCTTTATGCTCTGTACTATCAGCCAGTACTGCGCAGAATTTCTATGTGGGCTTTCTGTTAGTTCAAACCGAGCACAAAAACAATGCACTAATCCTCCGAATGACAGCGCAAACCGAAGTTTGAATATAAATGTGTGGTGATCAGGCACACCAAACTGCTGCACCTTTGTCCATGCAAAGTGCACAGACGTGCCCTTCCCGTAGCCCTGTAGTCTCGATGTGCTATTCGTGAAGGCGGGTGAAAAAGTCTATTGGACTCACTTGCACGGTCAGTATTCAAAAGTCTGATTAATGTAGTAATAACCAACCATGAACATACCCGTTGTCGTCTTCTTATTCTGGTTCCTGGTGCGCAGGAACGCAAACTTTGAACTGGAAAGGCACACCTTTTTCATAAATGAAACCTTCATTATACCATAGCGCAGCTGGAATTAAATCTCCAAGCATGGAGTATTTGTCCAAATACACGCAGATCTGACTCTCATTGTATAATCATCATAGTGGAGTATACACTTCACCTCGAATTTGTCATAGAGAGTAAGATTTTCACTCAAGCGATACTGGACATTACTATCAACAGTATACCCTGCTCTTATGAGTAAAGGAGCTCGAACAATGCGGCACATTCCTGAAAAACGACCTTTGCACTTGACTGACTTTGTAAAGCAGCTTGGTGTTCCGGCTGAGAATCATTCTGCCATCTCGTTGTTTGCCTGTATGCTACCTTCCTCCCGACTGGGTGAACTCTGTATTTGAGTTACGACGCCTCCAAGCCTGATGCTATGCAGATCGCCATACTTGCATCATATCATCAATTTGTGCTTCATGAACCTGTTCTAGACAAGAGAAGAGTTATCAGTTCGTCATATGAAGAACATGATTAGGAGCAATCAGGTTTGAAATGAGCCATTCTGCATCTAAATGAGATTCGAATAGTTTCATATGCGTACATGGGAACATTATCTGCCATTCAGATCCAAGAAATCAAACAAATCATGAGCCCTTCAAGAGGAATGTTAACTCTAGTCTAGCGGACAATCTCTCGTGCTAAATTTGTAGAAATCAACGATTTTGGATTACTCTCAGTCTGCCTGCCTTCTTCTGCACAGTTGTCTCGTAATGACCCTACGGATATGTGCCTGCAATGGATTACAATCCTGTGATATCAGAGCCTGACTACTCGTCGGTGTTTCCCGACACTGTACGTTGCAATTTTTTTTATTTCATATGTGACACATGATAAATCCTACATTGAGCTACCCAGTATGATCACGAGAGTTCAACAAAACCAAGAAGTCATGGAAGGGTCGAGAAGAAGAATTTCACGCACGTGAGAGAAGTTGCAACGATATTCGCGGTCACATATCGCTCACCTTTTTCGTACACGTTCGTATCACGAAAGTTGTCTCATCTGCTAATGAACGGTTGCTCGTATCATAGCTTCATTGGTGTGTAGTTATTTGGAGGGAAATATTTAAATGAAGGATATGAATAGAATTATGGAACTGTTCTTAAAAAGCTTTTAAGAAACAAGTCTCACCACAGCCAAGTAGTGACCAACGCACATGCGAGTAATCTTCGGTTTATCCCCATTAAAGGACTGCATTACGAGAGGGAAGAAGATCTTTAGTTTTGAAGACCTCGCGATCTAACATCCACCTCTCAAAACACCGGGAATTCTTCTCGTATCCGTGGGTTACCAATCTTCGTTCAACATGCAAAATTTATAGTCATGAACAGAAATCACAATTTGCTCGTATAGCAAGCAGTATCTACAGAGACTGTGTGAACACCTTCTTCAGAAATGATGTCGATAGATGTACCTGACAAAGAATGCAATTGCGCAAAACATTCGTCACTCATACAAAGGTCATTACTTCGTGGTCTGTGCCAAGTATACTTTCTTGTGCTACTAACACATTTTATGAGCCTCATTATAATAGAGTAACACCACGAGGGAGTACGGGCTGGGGAAAAAAAACATTGTGCAACGCAGTAAGTCTCTGACATGCTCGGCTTAGCAATCCGAAATCATCTTCTCACGTGTTCGGGAAAGCTTTTATCATTTGGCATTTTTGCGCCCTGCCGGTGAAGACAAGCGAAACCATTACCTCGTCGTGACTCTCCTCGAAGAATACCTTCTCTATTTTTCCTTGTCCTTTTGACCCCTTTGCCTTACTCTCTGTCCATCCGTTGAGTTCGACGTCATCCTGGGCCGAAGGCTTCAACATAAATTATAATTCGCATTACGAGGTAATCTGTATCACTCGGCAGATCCACTTACAAGAAAAAATTGAAGTTGGTTCAGAAAGCTATTTTTGGGGGATTAAATCCACTACACGATTGCCTGATAAGATCCTGCGTGAAGCTACATGACATCTACACAATATTTCACTCTTTCGGACTTTAGTCCATCAATCTCTTTCCAAGAGCTGCCAACGTGCGTCCACTGACAAGATGCTCTGTTCAGTCAACGAGCAAGTTTGTAGCTATTCTTTTTCTTCTTCAGAAGCTCGACTAGACAGACGTGAGAGCCTTGTTGTAAGCGAATGTGAGTCACTTGTAATGAAAAAACATTAAGACTAATGGAGATGTCAGTAGATGAAAGAACAAACAGCTATTGTCCGCAACTAAGATAACGGTGTGTCTCAATCTGGGTTCTCGTGGTTGGAGCGCTGCTTGCGCACATGATGTTGGAGCTAAGAAGTTGGCTGTACTCTTCGTCTACTTGTAAGGAAATGACAAGTAGCAATGTCATTAGTACTCTAGACCTCAAGTAAAAGTCTAGTTCAAGAAGCCTGAGACAAACTTTTCTCTCCGGTTTGGAGGGCTAGCGGAAGATAATAACAGGGAAGCCGACAAGTCTCTCACTAACTTGGAAATTCCGACAGAACAACATATACTAGCTAGGAGACCATATCCTTGCGCTTCGAACATGGAGAATTGGCAAACCGCTGCGGAAATGATTCTACCCGACATTATTGGCGAGATTGAATCGACGAGCTGTTCCGAAGATATACTACATTGAAGTTGGTCGTTATACAGTATACATCGTAACGAATGTCTACTTCGGAAAACTCAATTATAATAATAATAATCCTATTCGTGGTGGTCTCCACATTCCGCCTCGACGATGTGCTGCCATATCCCATAGTACAACCGCGATTCGGATACAAAATCATGACACCGCGCTTTAGCCAGCACGGTGGCGCAAACGCCAAAAAACAAAACGTAAAGCTGATAAGTTGAGCCATCTTTCAGTCCCTGCGGAGAAGCTATCAAGAGCATGTTTTCCCGTGCTGATCGACTGCACTATCCGTGTCGACCCCTTGGGTCCAGGGCTGCTATACACATCTGATGGTGTAAATAATGGAGCAGTTTTGATTCGGTATATCTGCGCAGTGCCGAAAAAGTCTCCATTTGGAACTAGTATCGTTGTGAAAGCCATGTCGCCCATCGCCGAAAAGAAATCACATGGTACACACTCGAAGCGAGTCAGGGGATGCAGTAAGCAGAACAGAAAAATAACCGAGGGTTAGCTGGCAATTCTACGGACCCAGAAATTGTTCCCTACTTAGGCCAACAACTGTAATACGACAAGCCAAGTCCCGAAGCATTTTGTGAAACGCCCCGGGTACATGCACATTGCTAATACAGACAAAGCCCAAAGCCCACGGACACCGCACAGCATTCTTGACCACCAGAGAATGCAATTCACTCTCTTGCCGGAACTCGAAGACCGCCCAGGAGGAAATCAATACCTCAAATCCGATGCATCTCTCTGTCCTATACCACAAGCCGGATTCGTTTACCCGAAAATGGATGCCGAACAAAATCGCGCTCTTTATCATACCCCGCATGAAGCTCCGCCAGATGGTCCTTCAGCAACTCCACTCCCTCCACAATCACATTCGAGCTCCTCAGATCGACGCCAATAACGAGCTTCTCCAGGCACCCCGTCGGCAACGAACCTGCAATCCCGACAGCATCCCACAGCACCTGGTACACATCGACAGCCGCCAATAAGTGCAAGCCTGGCCATCTCCCCAGAGGCCACTCGGCGACCGCGGAGCCGTCAAACACCTCCGTGAGGGTGACTGTGACCACCATGCGCGTCAAGGGACACCGCTCGCCGACAGCCTCCGGGGCAGGCTCCTGAAACTCCCAGCTTCTCATCTCGTCTTCATCAAAGCGTGCAAGCTGCTGGTTGATAAATTCACGGCCGCTCAGTTGGCCAGAGGCAAATTGAAACGCCTCGGACGTTTCTATTCGCCCTGCTGCTAGCTGCTCTTCTGTCGGACTGGTGGGGGACTGGTACATGCCGTCCAACGGCACGAAGAAACTATCGGCAGCTAAGGGCACAGCGCCCGAGGAGGATGTGGTTCGGTCTGGTAGGGCTGATATGGCCCTGGTTAAGCGAGGGAGAGACGAGGGCCACATGCGAGCCGGCATCGGGTAGTGGCAGAGTCTGACGAAGAGCATTAGGGAGCGCGACTCGAGGGCATGGGTGCCGAGACGAAACTCATGGGTGAGCAAAGCGACGACATTATGAAGAATGCCGAGGTGCGAGGTTGGTATGCATGGGGGGTCAGGAAAGCCGGAGGAAAAGTTGCGGCGACGCCTTCGAGCAGCGGACGGGCTGATGCGTGTCTCGACTGGGAGTCCCATTCGAAATGCTAGAAGAAGATCAGCGGGAAGCGAAAAGGTAAGATTACCAGTGGTAAACAGAAAGTGGACCAGGAACGAAAGCGCGACCAACACAAGCAATAGAGACTGAAGGGCAAAGATGATGGTGACGTTGAAAGTTAGAAAGGAAATGAATGAGGCTTGGATACGATACACAGGTGAGCAGTGCGGAAGCAGTTCAAAATTGGAGGACACGATTCCAGTGAGCAGCAGCTGACGTTTTTCAATTACGTGGCCCCCTTCAAATTTCAATTGTGTTTCACAAATATGTAAAACAAAGTCACTCTGCCACTGATATGACTGAAATCAGCAACATCTTGTTTTCCGGTTCTGCGCTCACAACTCACATTTACTCCCAAAATACGTCAGTGCCTGCCAGAGGCTCACTTGCATTGCTGCAACCTACTCATACTGGCGCAGCACTGACGTAGCACTGGCGCAGCACTGGCGCAACAGCGTGGGCTCCGCCCTTCCATTGCACTGCAATCAACGTAGAATTGGCTCTGAAGGGCATCACAGTCATTATTACGTATGCTGGCTTTGGGTCAGCCCAGTGCACCCAGTTGAGGCTGCATGGACAGCGCGCAAAACGATGGTGAGCGTGCTGCGTGATCATTGTCTGCAATCGGTGCATTGCACACCAATCCTAGCAGGATATCGGGCGGTACGTTTGCAGAGTCAGCCACACCAGAGTACACGTAGACAGTGACTAGGAATTGAATCGCTGGAATTTTGTTTTAGTTTGACACTATCGCGTCGTCATCGCGGTCGCTCTCAAAGCAAGCAACACTCAGCCATGCTCCTGAGATGCTGAGCATATTTCTCGGATTCTATACTGTGAGGCAGCCTAATACGGTAGGACCCGTGCAGCAGTACGCATTGAGAACATAATCGCAATGATAGTAAGACATAGTCTTGTTTCGTTCCTCCTCTCCCATACTTGCTGTATCGTCCTTCTGAACAAAGTAATACTGTCATCCACAGCAGTGTTCTCCTCACAGAGAGTACATGCACAGCTTCCGACATGTACGTCTGTGCAGCAAGCAGATGCTCACCATGACTTGGTGCCCGATTCTGCAAGCTGATAGGATGCAGGACAAGTCCAACTTGCATCACCGGTACCAATTGGCACTTTGGCCCGTACTAAACGTTCTATCGCTGTGCACATCGTATCGCTAGACTTTGGTTGCCTGTTTGCGCACGGCATCGATCGCAATCTTTACACTTTTGATATCTTATACTTACCCTCATGTAGATAGGTTTCTGCGTACGAGTACAACACCTGTGACACATAGTTGGCAAAGCGACTTTTGTAGCTCTCGTGGGAATCTCTAGCACCTACGCAGTAAGAGGCGAAAAGATGAGATGGCCAGAGACTCAAAACCATTTTTGATCTTGTACGTGGTCATTGTGTCCAGAAGTATGTCGCCTTCCTCAGTCAAAGCTACTCAATTTTATTCGTTCTTGGGCAACAAAGTTGGAGACCTAATGTGCTTCGCTGCTGTCCTCCACTCATATGATGAGTACGTGCTTCATACTTCGTCAAGATTTCTACAATCATAGAGCCCGAGCAGGTAACTGACTTGACCTTCTGCGCTTTCTTAGGCAAGCGAATGAGAAAACAAGGGGGGTTTAATAGGCTTCGAAGATCGAAATTTCACTGACGAGTAAAGCGGAAAAACAACTGAATGCTTCTATTCTTACCATGAACCGTGCAGGATAGTGCATTACCACATACACACTGCAACTAGCTACACAAGTATGCGAGAACAGATGTGTGCGTGTTTTTTTCTTCCTTTTGTGTTCTCACGGATGGTCTCCTAGCTAACGGAGAAGAAAGTATAACTTTATCTTCTCGGCAGTTATACTGCTCAAATGCTGGTTTTTCATAATTCTCCTCCAATTGAATTCATCAGTTTCCGGGCGTTTGAGCTAATCTTCAGTAAACGTAAAAAACAGGTAGAAAATCAACTACGTGTTCCACTGCTCAGTTGTATTTCCTTTTTTAGCGTAACCTGGTCTTTAAAGACTGTTGACGCATTCACATACTGTTCCAGAAAGTGCTAAATGTGCGAGCTGTATTGATTTGAGCTATGTTAAGTGCAGAAAGTCTAATTACTGCATCTGGCGATGAAAAGAGTTCCCTTTCATACCTCAGACTCGAAAGTCAGTGATGTTTGACTTCCACACGACTGCACTTCCTCACTAAACCACATACGCGCATAATCATGCTCAGGCGTGAATTTGAACTCATGAGCTTGCGCGTGCTCTCAACCACCTCAAGACTGCATCAACGTATTCTCTGACTTGGGAATTCAGGCAAAAATAACTCACCCGAGGGCATTTGGGAACGTTCTGTGCTTCGTTCAGCACGTTGGTTTTCTCGATATGAGAAACATCAAAATATAGTTTGCCAGCTCATATCCGTTCAGTTCCGTCCTAATTTTTAAGAGTCGTCTTGCTTGGAACATCAGATGATTCCCCTTTGGTTTGCGTTAGACTCTCGGTCAATGACGACACGTGGAAAGAGAAACAAGGGGGCCGGAGATCTTCGGACTTGTACTCGCCAACGAAAACTGGTGGCGCTTTCGAAACGTCGAGCATAAACTTGTTACCGACTTCGTTCTTAACTGCAAGGTAGCACACTTTTTTCTCAGAGACCTTACGCGCACGGAATTCTGCATTACCGTCGCTGGTAGTAATGAAAAAGGGTTACGGGTAAACGATTCCGTTAGTGACACCGCTTTAGAAGTCTATCTAAAATCAGGACCGCAAAGCACTGTAGGTGAAGACCTTCGAGATGTGTCAGCATGTATGTATGTCTTCAATAGGGCGTGACATCTGCGAAATGGTCTCGATATCAACAGTTATGCATGATTTTCTACATTTGAGTACATTTTCGCCTTCCTCGCAATTGCACAGCCCAAAGCATCTCAAAGATCTTTTCAGAAGCTTGTTGTCACGATGTTCTAACTTCTTGCATCAATGCCACAGAGAACTTCTTGGAAGTTGTTTGTGACAAATGTCAAATCTCCAAGAAGATCGCTGATATTTTGATATTTTGTACAGTAGGCTACGTTCATAAGGTGTGCAGTAGTAGACCTTCTCAGTTTTACTTTTCCGCGATCTTTGTCGCTCTGCAGATGAGCGAAGAGATCGATATTCGTAAAGAACCCAGTGTTCCCTCCGGATCAGAAGCAGACGTTTCTTAAAGGGAGCACCGTTGTTGACATTGAACAAACGGACCATTTTAATTTATTTGACCAGTCTCCGCTTCATAGAAATCTTCAGCTACGCAAATATTAATCAACTGAAGAAGACAGGAAGACCAGATGGAAGATAAAACGACGGGGTTCTTCATAGCATGCATCGCTTTTTCTTACTACAAACTGTGGGTCCATTTAGGTCAGGGCCGTCGAACTCACTCTTTTCCACCACACCATCTAGGGTCGGACGGGGAGGCTTGCCAGATACACAGCGAAAGAGTAAATTTTTGAGGAATGAAGTGAAAGGGGCAGATAGATAGTACATCCGAGAGAAATCATTCTTTTACTCGTCAGTCGAACTATTTCAGCAAAAGGAATTCACTTCGCAACATGTACGAATATCAAAGCTCACATGAGAAAAGAAAGACGTGTAGGTGGAAGTCATGGCCACTCTTTCCTTGCCGAACGTCTGGAAATATTCGATTATATCCAAACAAAACAAGAGCTGAATCCAATGTTCGTCTTGACAGCCAGTTATAACTAAAGAAAAAGATGGTGCAGAAATGAGTGGGATATAGCGCGACGATTGAACCATATTGACTGTATTTTACTCCTTTTTGGACATTTGGTCTCATACAGTATGTAATCAACTTTCGCGTAGATATTTTAGGAGCAAGGAGACGTCCACTTTAGCTGTTCTCGGTATCTACTTCAAGCTCTTGGAGTACTCTGTCCGGACAGGGTGGATCTGAAGAAAAACTCGCAGGATTTCTTGCGCAGTCAGAGTTGTAGTGCAATGGAGTTTACGACCCCCCACTTTGATAGCATAGAAGAGGTTGAGGTAAAGTACAAGTCACACAACTAGCATATTCATCATGCGTATTATGTACTTTATATTTTTTCTCGATGGTCAGTGGGCCTCATATGAGGCAATATGCAATATTCAATAGACACTAGAGTCTATTGGGCAATTGGCCTCATGTAGGGCTAATTGTCCCCAATCGTGTCACGATTTTTGAGGTAAATATGTTTGAGATATACGATTGGCATTGTTGTGACAGAATGCCCTGTCCAACAGACACTAGACAATGCTAGTGTCTATTGGACATTTCGGCTCAGAGAAGAGGCCAACTTGCCTTGTGTGATGTCAAATTTCGACCTAATATTAAACAGTCAACGGGACTCTCATCTTAGCTCTTCTTTACATGTGCTATAAGCTCTTGGAGTATTCTGTCTGGACAGGGTGGAGATGTACTTGAGCCTAATTCGACGGACTTTGCGCGTAGTTGTGGTTTAAGTGCGACAGAGTTTGCCATCCCGCATTTTGATATCCTAGGAGGTGGTGAGGTAACTTACGCGTAGAACAAATAACATATTCATCAAACGTATTATAATATCTGCATACTTTCTCGGTGGTCAGTTGGTTCGGTATGGGGCCAAGCGGGAGCTCATATGAGGCAAAATGCAATGTCAAATATAGACAGTCATTCTGGGTATAAAAGAACACGAAAATGCGTCATTTTGCTGCAATAATCACAAGAACAGTACCGAGAGTATTAGCCACTCAGTAGGGCTTCATTCGAAGACTACACTATTTCGAGACGATCTGGTATGCAATAATCAAAGAGAAAATCGGGTCCTGATGAGCAGAGCGTGTGGAGTCTCATGTACAGGAGTGGGATGCATCGAATGACGGGATATTTGCATGTAAACATCCAACACCTTGGACTTTCTCTGAAGCCAAGCTGAAAGCAGTGGGTGTGCAGGGGCAGCGTAAATTCTGCGAACAGCTGCTGAGACTGCAGGCATGATTCGCATGATCGATCACTAATGTCGTGACAGCCGTTACTACGAAAACTCTAGGGGCTGCTGCGGCTCAAGTACGCACAAGTGACGTAAGTATCGATATCTGCGATTCAGTTTATACGTAGTGTGGAAAAGATCATTGTGTCAATATTGACTTCGGGGGTCCGAAACAATCGTCTATGAAGACAGCTTGGTGGACAATCTACGATGTGCACAGGATACACTGCTCATACAGCTCATGTCTCCGCAGCTCCGTCTGCGCGATTATTCGGCTTGAGAAATAATCCGAGAGAGGGGCATGCACATCCGCTAGTCTCAGACGGACACGCACGGAGCTCAAATCTCGCCATACTTGTATAGACGCTATCAACATTGTCTTCAAACGGGTGAGGGCAAGGCGGCAATGGGCTAAGCGACCATGTTCCAGGTGATCAAATGAGCGGCTATTGCTTCAAACTTACCATCTGAGAAAATCCCATACCACGAGTAAGATACTGCAGTACAAGGGTACCTGAAAGCGCGTTGAGGAGCAGGACCGTAGTGCAGATACATAGCTGATACAGTGGTCCTGCTTCATGCATATCCAGAATTGGTGGGGCAGCCAGTGAAGGTGCACCAAAGGGCATACAAAGGGTCACGGGCGAATCGGGAGTAATCTAGCGGGGGCCCTCAACAATGATAGGATGAACGCTGCCGCGCCTCAACAGCCCTCGTAATTATCTCGCCTTCTCTGTTATCGCAGTTTTTGCGCAATTGAAGATTGTATGGACCTCTCAAGAAAAGTGAAGAGCTTAGATGTCACCCAGCTGCCATGTGTGGACCTACACTCGCCAACAGACATCAGAAACGTTGTAAGGATGGTACATCCACAAAACAAGGGGGTATACTATTCCGATTGGTCCTTTTAAAGGTCCCCTGAGAAGTCCATTTTCATGTATCCATCTCTCTATCCTGTCTCGCTCGCCCAGAGAGAAGGGCGGAATGCCCCGATTGGGGCTTTCTGGCGTGCTCTTTCCCCGCCATTTGCGCGCATGAGATGGGCAACAACTGCGTCATGGATGCCGTTTTCCGCTATTTTGGCGCATCGCCACCTTGCTGATCGCCATTTTTTCCATTTTGGCCCACCCTCTTTTTTTTTTTTTGGCGCTCCTGCCGCTCGAACCACCCGCTTCCCTGAATTGCAATACTTCCTTTCTCAACCTTGTTCTCCGTCTAATAGCTCCCCCGTTATCAATTTGGCCTCAACTTATATCTCTCTTCTGTCTTGTCCCGCGCATCGAAGCATCGAAGCGTATGGAACACCCTACCGACGATTGCAACTTTGCACAACTGGCCGCAAACGCCTCAGCATCTATCTACCGCGAATTGCACCAACTGTTGCAAACTCTCCAACGGAACGTAAGCATTCAATTCATATTATGTTCTCTATCGTGCAGAAGATGTCATGACCAGTTTTCGTTTCACAAGACTAATTACTTTGTTTGCATTTCTGCGTAGGATGACCCAACGAGAAAAAAGCGGTTACTCCACTACTCTCTGCGTGCGCGCCACCGCCTTGCGCGCCTTCTCGTTGCCACCCGCTGGCTTCGCGAACATGGACATCTCGCCGCTCATTCTTTGATTGTCGAGGACAGTGCTGCCGCGCATGCCGCGTCTTTCGAAGATGTTGTAGAGTCGCTGTGGGATGTCCATGCCGCTTTTCGCGCTTATGCTACCCCACGTCCGGCTGTCGATAGTGCCATCGATGTACTGACGGCAAACTCGCCTGCACGTCTACCGCGCAATATGCCCTCTACTGCACCAATTCGGGAAGATGTTGTTGCTTTGCCTCCCGCCGCACGACAGTCGCTGCTGGCATCTGATGTCAGCGAGGTAACACAGGAGACGCCGTCCTCGCCCTACTCGTTATTACAGCCCGGAAAAGGTGGGTCAAAGCAAAGTGCAGCTGTGTCGCCGTCCGTGGCGGAAAGGCTGGGAATAGCTACGCGCAACTGCGTGAAGGAGTCACTGCTCCATTTGGGGACGCTGCAGATCCTGAAGTGGCGCTCTGGAATTGCAGATGTATGCGTGCGTGTGGGTGTGCCGAATCTATGGACAGCGGATGTATCTCTGGACAGTCTTGATCCGCACGCAACACAGTTGCGTACGCATGCCATATCTATTCATATTGCAAGTCACGTTGACGCACCAAGCACTGCGAGCTTTGATGCACCTCCCGAAGCTGTGGAGGCAGGGGTAATGCAGGTTCAGGAATCGGCAGGAAGGAGCTCAAAAGGGGCGCTCATAGGGGACTTGTTATTTCCAGAGTCTGCTCAAACGACGATGGCCGCTCAGGAGGCTGTGCTGCGTCGCGTTGCTGACGATCGAATGGCTGCAGCCCTGCGGGCCGCGCGTGCTATTGCCAAGGGACAGACCTCCTTCAATCCTACGTGCACAATGCTATGTGCACTTCGTGATATGATGATGGATGACGTCTGTGCGCCTCTGGCAATGGAAATGCTGCGACAACAGGCTTCAGTTCTCCTGCAAAAGCGATGGGCTGGATTTCTGCGCGTGGAGGGAGCTTCTGTAGACATACCACGGTCAGAGCCCTTGACTATTCACTACTGGTTCAGTCACCGAGAGCCAGCATACATTCGCATAAGTGAATTCCGTGGATTTATTCCAACTCCAACCACAGAGGCGTCTCCCGTCGCTTCTGAAGGCAATGATACTCTAGAAAGTATTAGCGAAGTCACCCTGGAACGGCGACCGGTATGCGTCAACTGCGAGCACTCTCCCCCTCTGCCCTCTGGAGCCAAGTCTAGAGATTCTTACGAGCTCTCAGATTTGAGGATGCATGAGCTTAATCTTGAAGATCTTCTGTTGCAGAGTATACGGGTGCGCATTCGCGGGAGATTGAAGAATTTGTATGATGGTTTTCTGAAAAGGAGTTCGAGTCTAAGAGTCCACAGTTCGTGTGTAGAGCTTTCTCAAGCTCACGGAGTAGGAGGACGGACTAGAAATAGTCGGTTTATGGGGGCAGATGAGGATATGCTGCGCATCCATTTGGGGGGAGAGACGGGGTTGGATTTTAGAATATATCCTATGACGGGAGGACTACGAGTTCGCCCTTATGGAGCTGCGGCATTATCTTTACCTGGTCAGAGACTGAAGGAATCCAGTTTATGGATTGGGGGCCGGCATGTAGCTTCAAATGCAGAGGAATTAGAAGCTGCAATTCTTGCTTTTGACGCAGTTCGTGCAAGAGTTAAGTTGAATGCGGCAGCCCGATCAGTATGCGCGTTGGATATCGGGGTTTCGAACACTTTACCACCAGGTACTGCTTCGGTTGCAGCAATGGCTTCGCCCGAACGAGCTGCAAGCCAGCTGGTCCCTCCTTTCGCACCACTGGAACGGCGTGCACCTAGGCGTTTTCTGACACTCTCTCCTCCACCTGCGAAGAATGTGATGGGAAGTCCAAATTCGACGGGTTCGGGTCCATACCAATCCCGTTCGCGGAGTAGCAGATCAAGGGGTGTAGACCGTGCTGGACCGACCAAGCGGTCAAGATTGACCTATGCAACAACCAGCGATCAACTTGTTTTCATCCAAGAAAGCTCATTTGCTGGCAAGGACTGGCAAATAGACGCAAAATCTGACAACGAGAAACGTGATTCTGTCGTAAGATTACCAACAGCCTCGGAGGCTGACTGTATCGACCGCTACAGTGGAACTGCCGCAGCCGCTGCTGCATGGGCGGTGACGAGGGATGTCGTAGAAAGAAGGCTACGGCGCGACTCTTTGTTGAGAGCATTTGTAGCGGCAAATGTGGCTTCCGCCGCACAAACCCATCATCCCAAGTCCAGCGAAGACGGAGATCTGCACTTAGAGTCAGCTTCACGTGTGCTCCTGAAAGTCAAATGCGAGCCTCTTCCAGTGAGACGTGCTGAGCTTCTTTTACGCGGTTATGATGCATGGCAAGTTCGCCTGTCGCTTTTGCCCGAGATATTCGACTGCACGGATCCGGTGAGCATGAGGGGCAGCAAAGCTGATAGGGAGAACTCGAGAGGTGACGGGAATCTCTGGTCTGTTGGGGTTGCATGCACTGGATCACAATTAACCTTTACGTATCCTTCTGCAAACGCAGCATCAGTACGCAGCTTCTTTCGCGATCTGACTAGAGCTCGCACCGCTGCCGCCCTTGCCCGTGGAGTACCCCAATCACCTTTCTATCGAGTTCTGAGAAGGTCTCCTGTGCGAATAGTTGTCGGGATTGGACCATATAGGACCAAACTGCAAACTGCTGCGTTGACATCCGGGAGCGGCGGAGAAAATAAGGTTAGCCCTCCTAAACCACTTTACACCGCGACTGTTGAATATGTTTACTCGAAAGGAAACAGTGGAGGTTTCAGTCTTTCGTTTTCTCCTTCCAAACAAACTATGGAGCAACTCGCACCGTTAATCGAAGAAGCACTCGATGCTTCTGGAGGACAAGTTGGGGGTATTCTCGCGGGATTGCTCGAGCGGGCATGTCCAGTAGCTGCGGCAGCAGAAAGCGCCGTTTGCGAATTGGGAAGAGGAAGAATACGTTTCGTAACAGCTCTTCGAGTACGTGCTATATTTGGAGGATATCACAGTCCGCATCAAGGTACTCGAGCTGCGCAAAATACCCAATTGCACAGCCGTCCTTCGGGAGTATCAGGACAAGTCCTGTACGCAGTAGATGTCGATGCACGTGGCGGAAGTGGACTAGTGACGGTCATCGACGTCGGCCGCGCAACAGCCGTCATGATACAGCATGGCTTTGCGCAGCGAACTGGATCATCGGGCGGGGGAAGCTCCCAGCGACGAAACGATTTCGTTCCCCTTCCCAGATGGGAAGAGATCGTCGCGGCGCTCACGCGAGACGGCTTTGCTGAAATTCAGCGTGCCGGCTCCACAGTGGTCCTGAAGATGGAACTACTGGAGCAGTTTTTATCAGATCTAGTGACCTCTGCTGCCAACCGGTTGCCTGAATAGTGAGAGTAAGAAAACCTTGCACAGCTGCAATTCATGCGTTATGTACAAAGATTTACTCAAGTTTCCTACTAATCTCCGCATCTCGTTGATGGTGAGCGAACACATAAAGCTAGAACCCCAAACCTCTCCCCTGTTTTGGCTCTCACGAACCGAATAAATAATGCGCAGTGTTCAAGAGGAACCACCGACAATTATCCGTCGCATCAACCTTCGTCGGCTTCCAGCCATTGCTTCGGGTATAAATGACTTCCTCGGGGCAACGGATACGAGCTGAAATCGTGGCTGCGCAAATTGGGGATGATCGATTCGGCGGCGTAACATACTAGTAGGATATGGTGTGTGGTCGACCAGAGCTCTATAGAAACCTCGCGATGGATCCATAATTATTAACACGATTTCCCCATTCTTTGTCTTTTCGGCTCCAACAAGCGTGACTGAGTGGCCTTGCCATTGACAGAATATGGGTGGAACAAATTTGTTTTTCTTGGAACCAAGAAGCCGTCGGCCGTGCAATAAACAAAAACGACCGCTACACCAGTTATTAAAGTGGTTGTAAATCCACTCGAACATCTTCTTCTTCTCCGCTAATGTAGGAGTCTCGAAATCCTGAATACAGGCTGAAATATTTAGACTTTGCAGCAGAACGTAGACTTCCGTCGCACCAATCCATACTTCTTTGTCCGTCAAAGTCCCTCCGAAATTAGCAGCGCCCTCTGCATCGAAGCCTCTCTTCCATGCGTTCTCAATGCGACCTGCAATTTCAGGAACGCTTGGAACTTCATTTAGTTGTGCTATCCGTAGAGTATCTGCGGATGCTGGATCGTGTAGGAGCGCACTAAACATCATCTGTATATTTCGATACCCACAGTCCCACCCAAGGCCTGCTATATTGCTTGCAAATAGATCGAGGCGGCTACAGACGTGGATCCCCTTACTAAAAACAGACTCAATGGTGTCGAAAGTAAAGAGGCGAGCCAGGATGTTTGGGTAGAATCGCTCTGCAGAATCTGAGAGACTGCCACGTAAGGATGGTTGAACCTGGTGCGCACTAAGTGATACAGGACCTTCCGCGGCTGCAATGGCCGAAGCAAGGGCGGCATCACCCTCCTCCAAATCTTTCATCATGCGCTCGCCCGGACTTAGCACTATATCCCTTGAAATACAATCAACGTCACCACATCCCTTCGAAGAATCGGGAGCATGCTGATGACCCAGCGCTTCGGCAACTTGTCTTGATTTCTCCTCCTCAGCATTATCGAGATGGCGATTGACGTGCTTCTCGATAATAGAGGAGTTTCCAACCAGCTGTTGACCACAAACAGGACAGAGTTCGTGGGCTTCCGTCATGCGACGCTACCGCTACGCAAAACGCCGCCCTTCTCCCCCCAAACGACACTTCCAGGGTTTCAGGTCGCAAATTCGAATACGGCTCTGTTGCCTTTCCACCTTCAAGGTCGAAACTGCGTACAAAGAGAGCCGGCTTATCACCAAACAGGCAGGGCTTTGATCTCAGCAGGCAGTCAGCGAGGGTAATGGACAGCGAGATGTGACAGGAATACATGAGTCAGCCATAAAAACTTTAGTACCCTCAACAAGCAAGAAAGGTTGTCGCTGACATGTATGTGAGTACATGCTTAACGCTACACTTCATTGAAATCATACTAGGACATGAATCATTGGGATGTTGTCGTGCCCTCATACACAAAAGAACTAAAGGAGCGAAGGAAAGACCAGTATTTAACGTAAAAGAAATTGGATGAAAAAAAGAATTTCAAGCTCCGCTTAGCGCCTTATGGCGGATGCCACAAATGGCAGACCGCTCGGCCACGCTGCCCTTCCCTATGACAGCGGTGAGATTCGAACTCACGCATACAAAGTATACTACGACCTGAACGTTGCGCGCGGAAGCTCTGACCATAAAGAAATCCGCAAAGTATAAGAATGAATTCTTCCTATTTTATCAAGTTTTACTTGTCATACAGTGGACCAGATACATCAGATAGTGCAGAAACTAACATCAGGAATGCCAAAACTAGTATTTTCCAAGACAACAATAATAATGGATCGATCGTGAAGATGACAACAGCCACCAAGATGTTATCTTCATCGTGACTAGAACCGAGAAGCACACAAATTAGCTCGACAACGAATCGTGGTTGACACATGTTCTTCATCTAACACAATTTGCAAGGCCGCCGAAACCTAAGACATGTAGAAGAGGTGCTGCGGTGTCAACGCATTATTACAAGGCAGTGTGAACTCAGCGGCACGAAACACCGGGTAGTCATGACGGCAACTATCAGTAGCCCGAATCCGTGATCACACCCCAACGTCACCGACGCGCATCCGGCAACCGTACGAAATCCCACAACCCGAATAAACCGTCGGAACATATTCACACATGCACATGCTAAGCTATTGGAATGCAACGAGCCCTAATCTAATGACAGGGCTGCACAACCTACTCTAGGGCCCGAGGCAGCACGCACTTAAACGCTGTTGCCATAGTAGCGAAGATGCCGATTGGGGGATTAGGATCAGCCGCGCGAACGCAGGCCAACCCAAGGTCATAAATTGAGCGCCCAAAGAACCCATGAGAGTTCTTTGTGAACGTCAAGCAGCCCTGCCGAAACAAACCCAAGGGCCGCGGCGTGTACGGGGCGCTCTCGATCCAGCCCACGCGTCCATCTTGAATCTGCAGTGGGCGGCGCCAGGTAAGTATGACGGGAGGGAGGCGACGGAGGAAGTGGTGGCCATCCGACGGGTTTATATAGGCTTTCGCCAGCTGTTGCCGTCACAATCAAGTGCGGCAATTGGCTCAGAACTCAATTGAGCGGTTAGATCCAATAATCGAAGCAAGGAGGCTTTCGAAAAGTGGATTTATAATCCCAGCTTCTATTCATATATCAATATAAAAAATATGGTCAAGGGGCCCGATGTTGAGTTAGTTTCGAACCCACACAAGAAACGGTACGGAACTGTAAGCACAGAATTTAGAAGAGCAAAACTTACTGAGAAGCGAAATGATTAATTCTGCTCCCTCGACATGTGATGTGAACAAAGTAACTACGAAACAAGTTTCATGAGCTACTCGTTTTTTTCTACTGCTTCCCGTTAAAGCTGTCGAAAGGGGCCAATATCTTTTCTTCCACGTCGGAACTCTACCACACTCCTGATGAATCGGAACTAGCAGTGCCATGAGAAGAATTAAAAGGATCGTATCCACCATGCAACCTCGTTCAGTTCAGTAGTAGTCAGGTTAGGCTCTAATAAATCTAGTTGGGCGATAGTGGAGCAAATCAAGTTTCTGGCAGTGTTTGTTGATTGTGCTTTTGATTCTAATCATTAATTAAAGCAGTCATAAACTGCTAAAGACATGTACCACGCCGCATTCCCCACTCACTATTTGACTACTGGTTATGGGGAGTAGGTTCAAAACATCTCTCATCACTAGGTGGGCACCTAGTTTGCCTGTCGAATAGATGCTACGGGAAGTAAAAAAGATCTTTTCCAGATGTCCAGAAGTAGAAAGTAAAATCAAGATGTAAGATGCACACTACTCTGTGAATGGGGCCAGGAAAAAACGTCATTTCACTTGGTGTGTAAGAACATTTCAGCACCCATTTTTAATGCTCACCTGTTACAGGAGAAAGCCTTGGCTTGTCCTTGGCAGGCTATCGGGCAATAGTATGTTCAAGCCGGTACATAAATATGCACTTTAAGAGCACAGCAGGGCTCTTGTCGTAGAGAATATCGGTTTAGAGACGTCATGATCAAGACTGCTGACAGCATTGCATGTCGTTCTGGACTCCCAACATGTCTGCTTCAAGACGATGTTCCCAGCATAAATCGCGGACCGCATTTTTTTAACGAGGTGAGCTTTTGGGTGACTAAACAGTGAAAATTTGAACGGGCATAGCTTCTTTGTGAAATGTGGGTTTTGAGAAACTCTACTCGTCGTTTCTTTAGATCTTACAGTATAATGGCAATTCCTTTGCAGGGCCTTCGTGGTCATACGATGCGAATGACGACGACTGGTCGGCACTACCTGTTAATCTCATACTTGTCAGCGTTGCATTCGTGCTTAGCTTCGGCTAAGGCGAGCCAAACTCTGTCGCTCGCCTGTGGACATTACTCGATGGAGACACCCGCGCACTTGGGACGAGGGCAAGAGGAAAACAAAAGGGAGGAAAGTGCTAACTGGTGTTAGCGTTGTACTCAGTTCCCCGCTCAGAACTGGACTCACGGTCGCTAGAAGCAGAACATTGTCCAAAGATCACCCTGTTTTTGGAATGTGGATCCTCGGGGAAGGTTCATTTGGGGGTAGATAGGGAGTCTGGCAGGTACTTGCGAATTATTACTTGAAAAAACACGTGATTGTGCAGGGTGTACATTTTCTGCTGTCATCAGCCCGCAACGAGGGTTCATTTGACTGGTATCGGCGATTACAATGTGCCACTCTGCAGTGGATACACGCAAGGACATCTTGCTGTCATGAGGTACTGGTGACAAGGCCTGCTCAGCCTTACCAAGATGACCTGTGCGCAAAAAGGACAATCTAGCGGTTCAAGTGCTATGCTGGAACCAATATAGTACGTGGTCGGCGTATGGTCTATGTGAGAACTTCTCTCATAAGTGTTTCGTGACTGGAGCGTTCACGCGCGACTTACACCTTTTTTTGGTAAATATCCATAGACTCCCAGTTTTTTCAAATTCGGGTGCACCGTGCCCGCACGCCGAAGGGCATATATTAACCTCACATATCACAGATATTTGGAACTAGATTCCTACCAAATCTATTCGTTATATCAGATACAAGACGTTACGAATTGCGAATCAGATAATTGTGCGACGTCATTAGAGGTGGCAAAAACAGTAGACTTGACTACTATTACTGCCAATACTGAGTAAGTTGGTGCTGTCGAATATAAACCTGATCGAAACATACTTCTTCTCGTCGTATAATCAGAATTGGTTTTTGGACGCCCATAGGTTCTAACATGTTCATGTGTATTCTCTTCGTACTTATAACCTAGTGTCTATCGGACAGTTAGCCTCCCCGCAATAGCTGTTTCTGATATGTACTTCCAAAGTTCTATATCCTGACAGGGTGGAGTTACAACAAAACTGGAAGGGCTTTTTGCACAGTCATAGGATTAGTGCAACAGAGTTACAAGTCCCCATTTTGATATCATAGAAGGGGGTGAAGTAAATTACACGTAGAACAACTAGCAGGTCACCATCCGGATTATATATTTTATATACTTTCGAGATGGTCAGTTGGCTTCATGTGATGCCCAGCTTCACCTCGCATAGTATGAGGCAGGGAATCCAATTTCCGATCGACATTCGAACAGGGCCACGCCAAATGTCAAGTGAAGTAGGAGTTCAAGTTATCCTTGGTCGAAGTCCCCTCTACGAAAAATCTCCTCTACGAAAAGTCCTCTGTCATCTTTCTTGGCCCATAGTCAGCTTGCTCAAGCAACAGTAACTATCACATTTCGTGTTTTAGGAGAGTTACGAATTCGGGTTATTGTGTTGTTCAGTTGCACCTTAGCTCAACTGCAGCTTTGGTCGTCGGCCACTTTTTTCTCGGCTGCTTTCTTAGTCTGTCCGACCAAATTTGGTGCAGGCTCAAACCCACATACTCGTTTTTGGAGTTGCGAATTGCTTTGCCAGGCATAATTTGCAGCGCCACTGTTCGTTACATCGCGTTTGGCGCCACTGTTTCCTGAAGTCCGCGCGCTTTCGAGCTGCGACTATCGAAAACTTGTCATCTGGGTTTAGAAGAGAATTAGCTGTGCGCCGTGGGTTGACCGGGTTTGACCTGATTTCGAGCACGACGTTGGCGCGAATATTGCAGTCTTCAATCATCTTCGTGACAGAATGTCACCTGCGTCCTTGCGAGGTCGGCGACGCACGGGGGTTCGCTCCAGAACCAATTCGTTACCACAAACTTCGTTCGCATTTCTTGTGCTTGTGGGGCTTCTTGCCATATGGTTTTCAACCGGCGGGTCTAGTTCAGCCGCACGGTCTGACTTCAGCCTCGACAATTCACTTTTCGATGTGTCAACAGTGAGACAAGAATCAGACCCGGAAACCGCCGAAGTTGAGGACTCATATGGATCCTTATGCTCCAAAGAAGGTAGCGTCTTTTCCTCAAAATATTCTCTCTTTTTTCTTATCCCCGGCATCATTGTAGCATTCATTGGAATTGCTCTAGTCACGGATGAGTACTTCGTTGCTGCGTTGGAGCGAATTTGCGAGCGTTTAAACCTCACGGAAGATGTTGCTGGTGCCACATTCATGGCCGCAGGCTCCAGTGCACCCGAATTCTTTACCTCCATGCTGGGTGTGTTTGTCACTGAAGACGAGGTCGGTGTTGGAACTATTGTGGGCAGTGCCGTCTTTAACATCCTCATTATTATTGGACTGAGCGCTGCTTTGGCTGGTTCTGTTCTTAAGTTGGACTGGCGTCCGCTTGCACGGGACGCGTTCTTCTACATAGTCAGCATTGTATTGCTTCTTGTCTTCGTAATAGGATCTACAAAAGGTCGGGTTGATTGGTGGGAGGGTCTTATTCTTGTCGGAGCGTACGCCTGCTACGTTCTCTTCATGGCTTTTGGAAACAAGCCGTATATGAGGTGGGCAGGAAACTTCAGAATGAGGAAAAGGGAGGAGTCTGATAGTGACTTGGAATCTGGCATGAGAAGTGCAGGTCCCTTGGAGCAGCCTGCAGGTGGCGAGCAGTCAGTAAATGCCGATGTTCCGGGCAACTGGAGCAGAAATGTGACTCCAAATGCATCCACAGAGAAAGTTTTGTACAGCAAGTTGAATCCCCGGGCGAAGTTCCGCGCTGCACAATTGGCTATCATCGCTACTCATCGACTACAGACGTCCTCTTCGGAGAACGAAGGAGAAGAAGAGGGCAAGACTTTCTTAGGCATCGAAACACCCAGTAGTATAATCGGCCGAGTAGCTTTTCCGATCACATTTTTGTGGAAAATTGCCTTTAAGATCACCATTGTCGACTGCTCGACGGAGAACAATGCGAAGTATTGGTGGATAACGTTCATCACTTCCATTCTGTGGATCAGTGGTATTAGTTACATTATGGTCGAAGCTGCTCGCATGTCTGGTTGCTTGCTGAGTATCCCAGCAACTGCGATGGGCATGACAGTGCTAGCCGCCGGAACTAGCATCCCTGACGCCCTTGCCTCTGTTGCTGTGGCTAGGAATGGTGCCGCTGATATGGCTGTCAGTAATGCAATTGGCAGTAACGTGTTTGACATTCTTCTCGGTCTCGGATTTCCGTGGTTTTTGGGTGCTCTTATCAAGGAGCCGACAAGGATACCCGTTGAACCTGTTGGTGTTGTTGTGGTCCCCGTCTTGATTCTTTTTGCTATTATCGTAGCGTTGCTTGTTCTGCTTATTTTGATGCACTGGGAATTGTCGAAACGCCTTGGTTTTACTCTGTTTGCACTCTACGCTGTTTTTGTTGCATATGTGTTGCTGGACGTGTTTGTCTTCAAGTTTTCTCTCCCATAGCCTTGGTCGAGCCAGTGAATCGATTGTCGCACCGCACTAGGGAGGTGTAGAGCCTGATCTCTGGCTGCGTATAGTGCTTAGTTGTTACCAATTTGCTGGCACAATGGACTTGCGTCTGAGCTTTCTGCGCATCTGTTCAAACTGGCCGAGAAGTTTGTTGAATATTGGAAATTTTCTTGGTACCTGCAAAGTGCAATGCACCATGAAAGCATCGATGAGACATCTAGCAGATGTCGATGCTTCAAGCATGCAGGAAAGCAAAGATTTTTATTTGTTGTTGTGCCGAGCACAGCAGTTGTATCCTGTCAAAGATGGGCAATGTGACTGGGACTAACTTCATAACTCTTAACTTCGTAAATACAGTATTTTCGTCTCAATGTACGTTCAATGTCACCTTAGTTTTATCAGTAAGACCAAATGACGGCGGAGTTGTCTGCGGTGCTCGCATGGTTTTCTCGATGATCGGAAGAAATCGTTTTAGTCAGGAATGCCCCTTATCTAACTTTAGAATATCCTATTTGTTCACGTCTATGAATTTGCACAGTAGACCAACACTTCGAATTTGTGAAGTGAAAATGCATGGCTGCCAGCATGCCACGAAGGACATTTTAGAAATACTGGGCCTTAGCCTCATGTCATAAAACTAGTTGTGCATACCCTTCTGGTAGCACATCTTACCATATAATAGCGACCAGGTCATACCAGACTTGGGTTTTGAGACCTCAGCGACCTCAAATACCTCCTGATGCATAACAAACCCTATCGGACAGTTGTGGATATTTACGAAATAGAATGTAGAAGGACCTGGCAAAGTAAAAATAAGACTTCTGAAACTGTATATTCGCAAAGATAGAAAGGGCAGAGAAGAAGATCAAGATCAGTCCCAAGTTGAAGAAAGCCAAGAAAGTCAAGATTTCGGACTATCTCGTTGCTCATGATGGTAAAATACGAGAAAGTAAAGAATTGGGAGTCAGATCTCATTCCGCGGTCTGAAACGCCATAAATCAGAACTAACATTTGACATTGAAGATACCATTCGCCCTCTAGCGCCACTGCGCTGCAGAAGATATTTGTATATAAGCAGAGGCTCGCGAATTAATATGTAATTTGAAATGCCCCAGGAACCATTCGTCCGTACAACAGAGCAGATCCCCACAGTTCGCAGTGCGCTTATAGAAAGGAAAAAAAACTGGAATAGTCCCCAAATAGCCGCTTGCTGTTCTTCAAAGATAGATTCGGAAAGTCAGTTGGGCATAGAATGACTCGCCATGCTGCAAATGCTTCAATCACAAGTGTAGATATGATGTTTACGGGGGTAGTACAATATGCACAATGATGCTATAGATACGGTTGTATCTAGCGCATCGTCACCACTTCGTCTATGGGACACGTATACTCCGGGGTTGGGGTGCAGAAGTAACTTAATTTTCGTCGAGCTACGGCCAAGAGTATTCGTGTCCCAAGGACAGTTTTGCTGTACAGATTCTGCTAGTGTCTATTGGGCATTGGATCTTACCCCGTATGAGGCCAACTGACTGTCGAGAAGAAATGCAATTTTAGTAATACAAATGATGAATATGCTTGTTGTTGCACGTATGTAAGGACTGTGGAAGAAGTCGGCTGAGTTTCTATATAGCTCCTCTCTTTACGGATAGAGTACTCCACACGAGCTTCAAGTACCTAGTGTCTATTTTACATTCCGCCTCAT
This sequence comes from Endocladia muricata, assembly GCA_032356245.1. Lineage (NCBI taxonomy): Eukaryota > Rhodophyta > Florideophyceae > Gigartinales > Endocladiaceae > Endocladia > Endocladia muricata. The sequence goes on along the minus strand of JAUKWC010057273.1, from coordinate 10,967 downwards.
ATGAGGCGGGTATAAGACTTGTTATTACTTCAACCTAAAACTAGCCGATTTCTTAATTTTTTATATCACTCGAAAGCTGTTGGTCTTCTCAATCAGAATAGGGTTGAAGTTGTAGAAATTTCTCGAAACTAATTTGTGTTGTGCCGCTTGTAAGCTACTACAAGCCAAATCTTACACTTCAAAACTAAAAAGAACGAGAACGATGCGTACACGTATGCAAATTTTACACTCTCATGACACTAATATTTCTCAGACGTAGATTTACGAAAACTTCTTGCAAATGTTTTCGTACCTCATTTATGACTTTCGGCCGGTACAATAGACGCTAGTGTCTGTTGGACATCTGGCCACACATGAGGCCAAATTTCGCGGAGATATTCAAGTATCAAGGAGGCGTCCACTTCCGCTATTCTTTATATCTACTTGAAGGTCTTTGAGTTCTCTATTCTGGCAGATTGAGCTGTAGAAAAACTCAGCGAACTTTTTGCGCAGTCAGAGTTTTTGTCAACTTATGTTTCTGTAAGACGTTGCTTACATTCGTAGCCGGATGGGTATGCTCCAATCTAGCGGTGTGAGCTCGCTGGCGTCGCATCTCAGCCAGTACATCAGCAGTTTTATTAGAATTTTAGCAGCTTGTGTTTTTCAATATGATTGCTCACTTTAGTTGTACTTAGTCTCTACGTACCCATCTCGTGAGAGGTTGGCTTTGGGGCTAAGAGGAATTGAAGTAAAGTCTAGACTGGAAGGTCAATTTTACTCTACCTACATCGCTGCGTGGGTCCACTTGGTCCGTACTCATTTATCCTTCAGTAACCGTCCCTCTTGTTCCCCGCGCCGGCTTGGTCCGGTGAGAAGAGAGACGCGCCGAACTCTCGTGTCCAGCGACAGTTTTAGTGCAACGAAGTAGGCTACCCTTTGTTTTGATACCATAGAAGGGGATGGAATAAATTACACGTACAACAACTAGCATATTCACCATACGTATTGTATATTTTACATACTTTTTCGGTGGTCAGTTGGCATCATATGAGGCGAGAGTTGACCTCATCTGATGCAAAACTCAATGTCCAATAAACACTAGAACAGCCAAAATGGACATCTCCTTGATCTGTTGATACTGTCTCTTCACGAAATTTGATCTCATATGAGGCCAAATATCCAATAGACGCTAGCTAGCTCGAGGTGCCGATGAGTACAGTTACGTGTCAACAGTGGATCAAGACCGGGTCAGCCAATCGAGATCAGAGCGACCTCCATCGAGTGCAAAATGACAGCTGACCGTTGCGGTGAAATGTACGTTATTCTTGAAACGCACCGAAGGGTCGCATACATGCCTTCCGTGGCAATTGCATGAAAGGGTCGTGAAGAGTGCCGATTTTTGCACTCGGGGTTCGTAATAAAAGGATGAATTGCAGCGATGAAGGGGCGCGTATGGCTATAAATTTACAAACAGTGCATATGTGCATGACAAGATGGTAGGGTTAAAAGTTGAGCGCGCGACGAGGAAGATGGAATAGAAGAAGGAGGTTGAGCTGTGTGTGCTTTCTGTGTTTGCGTGAAAAGCTGTAGTTTTCGTTCTTCGCGACAGCTGTGTCGTTGACGCTACGTCCAGCCATGGTGTAAAGCTGTATCGCTACTGGTTTGTCGTCGTTTGGTAGCTGTGAAGACCCATAAAAAATGCATACGATGGTGACCACCACTGTTACTTGCGGGTGTTACTGAGTTAGATGACGACTAACTGCCTATTGCGCTTCCAGGAGAACCCGCAACAATACACACGAGGTTCAGTTTTGCTTCAAAGCTGCAGTAGTACCTAGTGTACAGTATTTGAGTCCCGTGAGTTTCCGCCACGCTTTCTTGAAGTGTGAGACAATAAATTAGGCCAAACGTGTGCAGAGAGTACTGAGAAATGGAGGTAATGTGGATGGATACCAGTACTGTGATATCGAAGTGCGTGTTTGGTTTAAATATAATACTAATTAAGTATCTTCGTACTGGGATGCCATCACGTGTTTTTGTCACTAGTAAGAGCACCTCCACCGTGACTGCCGAACCTGAATTTAAATCGAGTTCGTGATTCATGGTCCCTCGTTTGTATCAACTGCAGCGCGAAGCCGTAGATCGCGCTGCACCTCAGCTAGCAAACGTACACCTGGAATCTTTCGCATGGAGAAAGAAGGTCAGTCGGGAAAGGAGAGTATTCAAAAAGGACTGGTCGTAGCGAGCTCGCGGCAAAGCGGCGACAAGCGGCACTCTGCATTTTATGAAAAACGTATGACCAACCCGCCTAAAATGACAGGAGTTGAGCAAGCAATCGAGTACCGGAATTTTAAATCCTACGGGGTATTGGAAACAGGCACGCAACAATGCATTCATACAAGGATACATCAAGTGCTCACGACACAAACCAGAACCCCAGCAAGGCTCAAGGTCCAAACCATTCGCATTCCAGGCTCTGTAGCCTGGCTGAAGGTCAGGACTATTGCTTCACCCATGCTAACTAAGACTAGCATTGTAGGATAAATTGCAAGCCATCTATTTGTACCATGCTATAGTCATAGTGCGTAGTGTATTCATTTAAGTGGCACAGCCACGACAGGCAACCAGAGATGACTACAAACACCTAATGAATTCTGGATCGGCCTGGTGAACGGTGCTCGCCAGTTTCCGTCACACTGATTGTTAGAAAGCCCGAGGCTCCCACGCAACAGGTGTAATGTGTTCAGGATTCGAACCCACGGTTATTCGAGCGCTCGAGGAGAACAAAATGTGGACTACACTAGAACCGAATGGTGTGACGAGCGGATCGATACGGGCACGACTGTGGGAGAAATCAGTAGTGCCTGCTAGACGTGTCCTCGCCTTCTCCCGCTGCTCTGGCCCAAGATCACTTACTACTGCGTACGATGAGCGCGGCTATCACAGTGTATCCTTAGTCCGCACTACACTTTGTTCATTACAAGATCTCCAGGCAGTCGCTTAACGATGGGCGCTTTGTTATGGGCTCCAAACCGCTCTACCAACCCACACATCACCTCGATTTACTAGGATGTCATTTACAGTGCTGCAAATGAAGATAAAGCCACCACCGAAAATGACAGTGATAAAAAAACCACTGGAACGTGAAGTAAACACTATATACGTATAGGAGAAGAAAAAGTTTGCAGAAAACAGTATCACTCGATTTTGAAAACTAGCAAAACGGCCTTCAAAATAAGGGAATGTTACCCAAAAGTAGAGGGGTCAAAAAGTAAGTGCCACAATATAACACAGCTCCACTCTGATCTACAAGTACTTCACTTTCCTTCCATTCTTGCTCAGTACCTCTACACACCTAATCACTTTACTGGTCACCAGTGTTTGTACCCACTCACCAAAAATGGCATCTTGCCTTTTTCTTATATATTCACATAACGCGTGGAAAGTATCGTACTGCGTTTCATCACTGTATATCTTGCGTGGTGGGACAGACCCTAAATTCTCCATAGACTGCAAGCACGGTTGCTTTACAGGCCATGCTTCCACACTTCATCCGTGCTCAACAATTTATTTTTTCGTCAACTGTGAGTTGTGTGCTGGTACACTATTATGGCGGAAAACCCAGCCATTCATATATCTGGCACACTGTAGCATTGCACACTTGTGAAAAACGCATAGCTTACTTACGCGCGTGCAGGTAGTCTACATTTACTTTTCTGATGATGTATAATTTGATTAAAAATAGCAGATAAAAGTTTAGTAGCACTTTTTTTTACTTATCTGCAAGTTTTCCGAGAACTCGAGAATCATTTAAAAGCTGGGGCTGGTGCGCTAGCGAACGTTTCCGGAAAACCCATGAAATATCCGGATGCTGTGAATGATGCGCTGGCAGTGCTTAATAATTAGAAATCGGCTATTCCTACCCAAATAAGTCCATATTGCACCCAAGTCGCTGCGCGCAGAATTTTCGAGGCGGGTTTCGATACTGATACGTCATTTATATAAGCGGGTATTGTTAGTTCTTCTTAGACCTGTTAGTCGTCGGAAAAAAATCATAGACCAATACTACCAACTATCTTTCAGCCGTTTGTTTAGATCCTTCCTAGTGTCTATTGGACAGTGAGTTCTGCCTCATATGAGGTCCACTCTGGCCTCATATGAGGTCAAAACCATCACTGCAATAAACAAATTAATCCTTCGATTTTTAATCATATTGTAAAGGTATAGTACCTCTACCGCCCATCTTGTGCTCCTTTCGCGTTCAAGTAGAAACTTTTCTACAACTATGTCTAACTGCGACAAGTTAGTCCAGTGGTCTTCCGGCTGCTGGGAGAGCATCTGACCGCGAGTTTGATTCTCGCTGCGCGCCTTTGAGCTTTGAAATCCTCTTTGAGGACTCGACAGGTTCCGAAGTAGTTGTGTTTCAGGATTCTGTTAAAGGGCCCACTTGAACAGAAGACAGTATACGGTAACATCTTCTAAAGGGGTATTCCACAGAGATGCAACGAAATCGAGCAAGTCTTATGACGCCGATAGACCTGTTGGGGGCTATAGACTCTTTTTTAATTTTGGTAGATATTTAGAATTGACAACTATGACGTCAACCAGGGGAGCTCACCAACATGAGATTCAGACTTTACTTCCCAAATTACTGAAACATTTTAAAACCTACTCCTCATTTCCTTCATATTTGTAAACCATGGACCTCTTGGACATGCTGTTTGAAGCAATCCCTGCCAGTTTCAGGATGGCAAATATAAACTTCGCAGCGAATATTTTGGAAACAACCTGAACATATAAAATTTAATTTCTTTGTGGTCTTACAGAAATAACAGCGATACCGACAGGCCACATGTGATGACTTTCCGTCAGACAACAAATGTCTGCGCTTTGTGGGAATTAGATAGACCCCAAAACCACTGTCAAAGTCCATGTTGCCACTCGGGGTTTCAGCTGCAGACCTCGTACGAGCCTACAAACCTTCATCCACGCCATTATCAATTAGTCCATCTGCCAGTTGGCAGTAGAAATCGTTTGGAGTCAACACCCTACTCTTTCGGCATCCTGAGTAAAGCTTCCACGATTCAACAATGCAGATAGTCAGCAGATAGGTGTTGACACTCATCGCCCAATCTTTAACCTCAAACTTCTCTTCCAGCCCAAGGTCATCCTGTCGACTTCGGTTGTGTTTGTCAATCTGAGAGCACGTTCCGTAGTAGTTCTCACATACTTTCGAAATGGAAATCTCAATGCTGTCCAGGTGAGGGTTTCCGTCAGGGAACCTCCATCTCTCACGGTCTATGTTGTCACCCATCGAGGCTGTCCCAGTAGTGCTGATGTAATAGCGTCTATCGCATTCAACCCACATGACAGCCATTAGGTCGGGCTTACTAGTGACCATCGTCACGTGAGAACCCTTTTCAGCTCTTTCCATTCCGGAGAGGTAGTAAACAGGGTAACCCTTTCTAGCTTTCTTGACGACACTACTAAACTTCAGGCCATGGTCAAGAATCACTTTAGCTGTCTCAACCGACGCGAAGTACGACTCTGCGCAGATGACCCTGTCCGTGTGGAAACATGGCTCAACCAGTCTCAGAAGTACGGAGGTTCCATGATTATAGTCGCCCTCGTACCGTTGGTGGACATTGTCACCTGCTGACAATGTCAGCTCGAGATGAACCATGATGCCACTGACACCGCAACAAGCTGCCTTGATTTCACACCCACTTTCCGGCTTGCGATCGAGTGACACATAATGTGGAATGCCAATAGAAATACAGCTCCCCCCTAGCCCGTATTACCTCGACATACTCTCATCGACGCATATGCGGTGGGACGGCTTGAACTTTGTGGCCCGGTGATCATTAGTTGCATCAACGAACCCTTTGAACAAGTTCCATCTCGGATCCATGGTCTCAGCGCTGCTTCCGGCTCCCTTAAATGCAATGCAGGTACGGAGCTGCTCGAAACGGTTACGAGGCACTATGTCTCCAAAACGCGCAGATGGCAAATGCTTGCTGCTCGTGATGTCACTCCACAATGTGCGACAATTGCTGAACTGGCATCTCGTCATCAGGACGAGAATACCGAAAAAGCGTAACATTTCACCTTTGCTTGTGGTCTCGAAATACTGGCTTTCCAGTTCCCTGTTTGTCCACGCAACCATGCAATTTAGGTGACGCTGCGGGAATATCCACATGAAGTAGTCGAATGGGTTCAAGGATGCAAGATACGATCTCTCAGATACAATCTCGTCGATTGGGCCAGTGACCTTCCAAGACTTAGTGCAGATGAAGCCATTCATTTCCACCGTGACTTCGGCACGAGCCCACACCGTACCATTGACCTCAACGACCGGGCCAGATGCATTTTCGCTTGTGCTCCTTGTGACATTGTGACCCTCTTCATCCATGGGTGTGACGGGGTCGATGTCAACACCCGATTCGGAACTGCCTGATTGATTTCCCAATTGCTCAGAGGTTTGAGGAGCGATTGATATTCCTGTTTTATCGCCGTTTTCAGGACTCTCTCCTGCCTTGATGTTTGCTAGCCGCAGTGACATGACCTTGATACCATCGACAAGCCCCCAGCTGACATTCACAGCAGTGACATTTCTGCCGTTGACCTTGGTCGTCTTGATATCTCTGACGGTTCCAGAGACTTTCTTGACCTTCCAGTTGGCATTATACATCCGCCGACACTTGGAGTCGGAGGTTACAAGGCGAGCGCGAGTATGAGCTCGCGATCCAACGATGCGGTGGGGATCGGAAGTGGGAGACATGGTTTTTGAAAATTGAGGACTCTTCGGGATAATCGGTGGAGTTCTCGTTCCTGCTGTCGGTGAAGTTGGACAGCTGTAGCCTGTCCGAACTGTCAACACTATGGGGCGTCGCTTGGGCAAAAAGAAGAAGTTAAAAAAAAATCCTAATGATTTTATATTTCGGCTTCAAAGTTGGCCTCATATGATGCCAAATGCCCAATAGACACTAGCCTAGTCATTCGTTTCACGCATGCAAAGAAATGTATCTAATCCATTACGGTCTATGTATGTCACATACTGTACAGTCTTGAAAAGCATCAAAGAAAAGCAAGAATGCTCCTTTTTACCGATAAATAGTCCAGAACAGAGCATGACACCACCATCGCTACTCTTACATCATAAACCTGTTTCCTATCATTTTTCAGATATTGCTAGGAGGGCCTCAGTCCGTAATAAGCGTCTGATTTGAGATTCGCATCATCAACTTACACTGGGCTGGGCCACAGATCCACGGTTGACATCCAATAACTTCAACTTCAACTCATGTCGGGTACCTCACTGTCCTTTGAGAGCATTGGAGTCCCTATTTTCTTAGTAATCTTCAAATCTGTGGTATCGCCTGGGAGACTCTTCCAACCATTGCAGCTGGCAGGGAGGGGGCTAGGAACGATCACAGCGTACTATACGTGATATTCTTGTCAGAAATCCGACAATTAAAACGCCACATCATGCTGTTTGTAAGCATTTTCAGTCTTCCTCGGCCTTTGCGTATGAATAACCACAGTCGGTCATGAAGATGAATCGGAGACACGGTATGGGTGCGCGTATGGCCTTTAGAATGGCTTTTGAGCTCCCTGAAGCCACGGAAAGCGCTGAAACTCTCTACGTCTGTTTCTTTGCAGATGATATGCTTTTTTCCTTGTTTTTTTGTCCTCTGACGACGACTCATTGCCTCTTTCTATTCCCGTCCCTCTACTGGTCCATGTGTACTGCCAGATGTACTTTGTGAGATAATTGCAGTAGGGCCTACAAATGCTTGTTACATGTAGCCCTACTATCTGAAGGGCCTCATTTAAAGCCAAACATTGGTAAAATCATCTAGCGGAACCTAAATTGCTAATTACATGACTTTAGTATCTATGTGACGCGTGGTATTTGATATCGAACTAATGTCGGTTTAGCTCGCATGGTTGTTCATAAAGAGTCCGGACTGTACGGAATGGGCATATCTTTATGAACGACATTCTGTTTTAATGTAGTACCAGCATCTTAATCTGGCAGCGGTGCGTTTGCTAGTAACACACGGTAGGTTTGGAGGTCCACTAACCTCCGGGGAGAGCAATATCTCTAACTGCAAGCAGAATATGCCATTTGGAAAGCTACTATAGGGCACATTACTCCCAATTCATCTGGGAGGGGCATCTAGAAGTGGCTCCCGAACTGCCTTAGTATGAGGACTTTAATCGTGTTTTTTCGTTTTATTGATGGTCTGGACTGAGGACGATTCATCTCTGGCCTTGCATACACTGTCAGAGTTAGCTACCCCACATAAGCAGGTATATCCGGTTGTTTCTACATGTTTTGTGCCATGCGACGCAAAGCCTGCAATTCGTTACATCCAGCTACCTACCGACATGTCTCGTCCCCTTTTCTATCTGGACTTTAGTTGGCGATAGACGGTCGAATCAAACCATGTTCTGCAGTAACGGCAGTATAGTGCCATCACTTACTTTGTGTTGGGTATAGATCTTGGTTTGCACTACTGGCCCCTATCATCTCTCCCGATATGTTGAGTCGTTGACTGTTGCCGCAACAAAACTGAATCCAGCATTTCTCAGTCAGGCTGCGCTACAGGACGACTGACACTTTAGCAATACGCCCTAGAACGGGCTAGGTGGACACCAGTAGCGCTAAATTGGTCACAAGAGAGTACATTAGCGGAAGAGAGAGTCTTGTATGGTACAGGTTCCTAATGAAAGCATTGGCATCTTTCTCATGCCCGTTCGACAGAACTGCCTTCGGAAATGCTTTTTTCGTACACACGCTTGGAACTCTCTGCTTCCATTTATATGCGGGGCAGAGATTTCGGAGATAGATCACTCGAAACGGATGCCATTCTTCCTGTTTCTATCGGTGGGCCTGACGCTCCCGCTAACTACCTCTACCACTGCCAATGACCTCTTGAAGGCGAGGACACAGGAGGAATTTCAACAATTGCAAGCGTACTGTACCATATCTTGTTTTCATTCCTGCCTACTCAGCCAGGGCCCTGTGGAACCTGGCGTATAACCGTTTCCCGAACTTATTAGTACACTTGTAGCCAAAATGATAGGGGCGTAAACATTTCCGGTTGTTTTCACTCTACAGTACACGAAAAGCTAACAAATGTGCATCCTCGGATCAAGACCCAGATATAACCTCCATGGTGTAGACGACAGGTGAGTTGGACGCCTTTTTCATTAGCAGAAGGCAATAAACTACATCATGGATGACTATAAGTACAGGAACAGCCTTTTTGGCTTCACATTTCTCATTCTTACGACACAGTGGCTAGTTTGAGTACCTGCCGGGACCTCGTTTAGTAAGGAAGCACACCCGACAATGACGCTGCATTGAGTCAATTAACGATTGAATGGTCTCAATCTTAATTTGGTCCCATGCACGTAGAATGGCTTGTATTATATCACAGAAATGACTATACTGATGATAGCCTGTATACAAGTCATGGAGCCACTATATGTCATACGTTATCTATGGGAATTAGGTGTGGAGACTTGGCTGGCCGGTCCATGACGTTCATTTCTTCTTCTGCAAGTAACTGTTACACAACAGGTGCTCTATGGATTTTAGCACAGTTCGGCACAAAAGCAGGGCTTTCATAGAGCTGTTGATCTAGAAAATGCAGCAGATACGTCTCAATTGTACCAGTGTTGTTCCCATCGTTTTGGCTTCCTTCAAAAGTTACCAACTCACATTTTTCTCCCCGAAAAATGCTCCATGGCATATTAAAGAGCTACCCTCTCGCTACCGTCTAGAAAAGATATGATCAGTATTGCATGGGTCGTGCTAATAATAAACGAAACCGTCTGGACCATCTGAACGGAACCATTTCTCATCTACCCATATGACATTGCTCCAATCAGAAAACCGTCACCTTAGCTTCTCATTAGCTCAAAAGATTCTTGTTTTTCGATGCCTCGGAAGCGTCATTGGAGCAGTAGTCACCCTTGTAAGTTGAATGGGGGGTTTTGCGTAGTGTACGACTCATTTTCCTCGAAGAAAGAGGAAGCTGCAGCTCTTTCCACAACACTCCGGATCCTTTTGTCCCATTCGAGGTCGTCCTACACAGAGACCTTCTATCTGTGGCAGTCAGCTTTTCTGGCCTACTAGTCGACTTTTTCGTCCCATGCGTCGCAGGATCGTGGAGAAAGGTCGAGACGACATTTTTCCAGCGCTCCAGCCGCCTATCAATATCAGAAGTAGACTCACGCCCCCATACAACCCGAAAATAAGGCCTCTTTTCTGGTAATTCAGTCTAGTACCGTTACACATCCTAGGACACTACCTGTCCGTTCAGATGCGTAGAATTGGACTTCAATTATTACATACGAGTACTACGCAGGCCGCAAGAGTACGCAAAAGGTGTCTAGTTTGCTTTTTGCTCTAATGTAATCGTTATTTATTGTTGTACCTATTTATATGACCACCCCGTAAAGGCCTTATTTCTTGCTGCTCGTCACTGAGCGTCCGCAACGTAATTCACGCTGCTGATTCTTCATTAGAACGTCCTGACCGACGGATTGCTATGTGGTGTTTTATACGTCGTGTGATGGGGGATATCGAGGATGACGTTCTTGACTGTTCCTATCTTTATGGCCAACAGCGTACATGAGCTACCTGTGTATTTCGGCACTGACCGCAATGCACACTAGTGTTTATCGAATATTTAGCCTTGTGGGAGGTCAAATTCTGCGGAAGTATGAAAGGGTCAGGAAAGTGTCTAATTTCACTGTTCTGAGTATCTACTTGAAGCCCACGGGGTACTCTATCCGGACAGAGTGTAGCTGTGGAAGAACTCCGTTGGATTTCTCTGCAGTGAGGGTTGGAGTGTAACGGTACATTATTGTGCAAAATGAACCCTGTTTTTGGAGTGTGAACCCTTTTGGAGGGTTCATTTGTGAACCCTGTATTTGAGGTCAATAGATTAGGGTTAGGGGGTTCGGGGAAT
>JAUKWC010057162.1:0-39428 GCA_032356245.1 Endocladia muricata | reverse complement strand
CCAGACGAACTGGAATCAGTCAAGCTAGATTATCTCAATTGACTTCAAATAAATCGACAAAACTAAGAGCAGATGAATTGTATCTCATTGCTTTGGCCATTGATATTGACCCAGGAGAAATGTTTAAAGAAATTTTTAGTTCCTTGAAATTGGATGAGTAATGAATTAACTATAAGAATGTATTAAAACACATTAGGAAACTTCCTAAGTAAAACTCTAACCTTCCTAAAAACCACACTTTAAAGCATCATTTTTGGATCGTGTGAAAGCTTGTGCGAATGATGTTTTGAAGTGTGGTTATCAAGCACATTCACAACTCTATTTTAAAGCTCAACTTTTTAGGTTGTGCTTGATTTTAATCTAATGAAAACTAAAATAAGTAAGAATTAATTAAACTATGGACTTTGGAAAACCTCAAATAAAAAATATAATTGGTCCATTAGACTTTGATGAATATTTTGCCCAAAACAGTAAATATCAAAACTTTTCTTCAATACCGAAAGAGTTCGAAATTAAACATAATTGGTTAGATACTTACATTCATTTTTACTTTGGTATAATTGGTTTGATATGTGTTGTTATTTGGAGTTTCTTTCTTGAAAATTATGACTTAAATTCCATATCTCCTTTGCTATTATGTTCTTTCGTTTCAGTATTTATGATCGTGGCTTCCTATAGAAGGAAAAGTTTACAATTTCCAATAACTTTGAAAGAAAAATTTATTGAAGTTGATGAATTCAAATTCTATTGGTCAAACATTAAAAAAATAAATAAAATTTGCACCTGTAAGAAAGATGGAGTAAATAGGTTCTTCGGCATTCATATTATACTTGATGATGAAACAGAGATAAATATAGACTTCACTTTAAGAATTCCTGAAAAAGATGAATATAGGGAAATCTTCCATATAATTTATATGTTTTGGAAGAGAGGAACAAAAACTAATGCCAAAAATGAGTAAATAATTTGGCAAAAAGTGCCTACAGCTAGCGATGGGATGAAGCTGTGGAACGAAGTGTAACAGTCTGAATTGTGCGGAAAGGCGAAGCCGCCAGCGATGGGAGGAATGACGTGGAGCGAAAATGCAATGAAGCTACGCGCCACTGGTTTTCCTTAAAAAAATGCTAGAGCGATAGCGGAAGCAAATAAAAAACTAACCATAAGCACCGACCCGCAGGCTCGCATAAACTAGAAGATGTGAAGTGCTGTGAAAGGGACTGAAAGAAAAGTAGCGTTAGCGAAATGGATAGAAGTGACTGGAACAGTATGAGAACATAGAATGACGAGAAAAGAGGAACGCAAAAAATATGACAAGCTGAACGAGGAACGAGTGAACTTTAGTGGTGCACTTGTTTTTTCTTCATTATTGAAAATAAGAAATCAGAAAAAATAGGTGCAACAGCTTGGCGAATTTTATTGCTGACGACTGCACGAGGAATACCACTTTTGCCTAGTCGATAATCTGGTAATACATATTATAAAGAACTCTTAATCTTGTTGTTATTGTTCTAAAAAAACACTTTTTAATTATACTTTTCAATAGAGCAAACGTTAGCTCATTCATTAAACAATACACTTCTAACAAGAGCTTTTATTCTTTCATCCGTATCTTCTTTATAATTAACAACATAAACATATAAATCTACTTCAAAGCGTTCAGAGTTTCCACACACATTTTTTTTATTGTAAGAAAAGCTCTTCTTTACAATACCTCCACGAGGTTCTCCAAAATCTTCTTCGAATGGACTAATTCTACAATGTAATTTATATTCTTCTTGTACTTTTTCATAAGCTTCCATATTGATTACTCCTCCTTGCTCTCTCTTGTTATTAAGTAAAAGGACACCACTATCGGGAATGAAATACTCCCATTCATCATTACTATTTTTCTTTAATTCACTGGCACATTCCACATCATAAATAACCACGAAAAAATCTAAATTACTATTGAAATAAAATATTTCTTTTGTATGCAACTTACAGGAAATAGAAGCTATTGTAATGATTAAAATTATTAATAATTTCATATAATTTATAGTTATTTGATTTTTTGATTAGTTACCAATGACATTAGGAATAACAACTTTAGTATTATCAGAGACACAAGGGGTGATTATATTAGGGTCTTGTGGTGCGCTAACTTTAATTGTTCCTGAAGACTTAACTGCACCTACATTAACTCCACCAGATGATGATGCATTAGATGTTGTCGTAGTTTGAGGATCATTCTTAGTGAACTCCCTGTTCCATTCATCTATTGAATAAGTAGTTCCTCTTGGGCCTTGTACCGATATAAAATCGCCATTTAGATCCGTATTTATAGTAATACTAAATTTAAAGTGAGTCTTATCAGCCCCACCACTTAAATCCATAGGGGTAGTTCCACCAGCTCCACTAACACCTAAAAATAATTTCGTACCACAATTATCAGTTAAATAAAGTTCATTAGCAGGGAATCGATCTCCCTCTCCTCTTCCCATAATAGTTAAAGTTTGGCAATCTTTATCATGGGCAATTTGGAATGTAGACTCAATATCTATATATGGACATGCACCGCCTACAAATGCATCATCATTACCATAATAACCAGAAGCCACGTTAAACCTAGAAATTGAACCTCCCTTACTCTTATCTATAAATCTAGAGTTATTATACTCACTCTTAGTAACTTCACTATAGGCAGACCAGCCTAACCAATGATAAGAGTTTGAACCGTAATACTCTTCATCAAATGTTCTTTTATCAAAGTCTACCTCAATTCTTGAACCAAGTCTAAATCCTGGGTCAGGTTTATAACTTGGCACAGTCGCATCTCCATATTTTCGATCATTACCATCACCCTTAAACCAACCAGAAGTTACTCCAAACCAATCAAAAGGTGCAAAAGAGTAGGAATGGACAATATACTTCTCTAAACCTTCCAGCTCGACAGCGTCAATAACTCTATTCTCACTAAACGCATAAGGACTATTATGAGGATAGCTTGCATGTAATGGATCAACTGCAAAGAACCTACCTAATCTTGCATCATGCATTCTAAACGTATAATTCACACTATTTCCCTTCCCTTTAATCTCGTCATCTTTTTCCTGTCCTTGGAATCCATAGCGGTAGTCACCGTCATTCTGAGCTAACTCATCGTAATTACAAGAGCTAGCAGCGTATAGATAGCTTACTTCTTCGTTTGATAAAGCCCTATTAAAGATTTTGAGTCCATCTATATCCATAGAAGTATTGAAACCTTGTTGATATCTTGCCAAATTAAGGTGTCGCCCTACGTTATTAATTACTGCGTCACCAACGTAGGTAGATCCTTCTAATACACCATCTACATAGATCATAATGTAGTTTCCATCTCGCTTAGCTACCAAATGATACCATTGGTTTAATACTGGATTAGTAGTAGACTCAGCGTTATACCTTACTGTTACTGCTGGAGATACACTATTATCGGTTTCTTCAATGGCAAAGGATGCAGGCGCAGAACCATCCTGCAATCCATTCATTGATAGATGCCATTCATTGGTTCCTGGAGATGCTCCTGTATTCCATTTGGCTACGGCAGCGTTAGCCCAATTGCTATGTCCATTTTTCTTAACCCATACCGATATCGTAAAATTATTATCTCCAAAATCAAAATCGCTGTGATCTTGAACTTGTCCATAATCATTACTCCCATCAAATCGCAGAGCTCCACTTGTTTCACCACATTGATCAACGACATTTGTTGGTCCATTAACCAATGTAAAATCATGTCCTGATCCATTGGTTTCGTTTAAAGATCCATTCTCAAAGTCCCAGTTAAAATCCGCAGTGATCTCTTCTTGAATCACCCCTTTAATATCAAAACTACGCTCAGGTAAGGTTACACCAAATGGAGAGTAATCATACGTAAGCATAATGTCTGGCTCATAATAATCTACTACATCATTATTATCACTATCAACAGCAAACTTTCTATCAGAGATCACAGACAGTACGTTACCTAAATGATTAGATAGAGAATATTGCCGCTTACCTATATAGCTAGGATAATGATCTGTTACGGATGCAGTAGCACTTATCATTTCTACTTTTTGTTTCAACTGTCCTACGAGTGAACTTCCAAATATGTTTCGTTCTAATAGTGTAAACTCTGTTGAGCTTGTTGCTTCGTCTACTTTATAATCATAAACGGCCATTACATTACCTTGTGCATCTCTATTGTAGTAAGTAGTGTATTGCCAATCGTCTGGATTTTGATAATCAAAAGAATCTTGACCTACTCCATGATTGGTATTACCATACACATGCTTAGCTATACGATTACCCATTGGATCGTAATCAAATACTAAGTTTTGTTTAGTACTACCTAAAATACGTATAATAGATTTGATTTTACCATCTACTCGCCATTTTATGTTTCCTATTTGTTCTTGTTTGTCTTGTATCAACTGACCAATACCATCGTACATATAGTTATTATCCCCTTCATTAATATGATTAATAGCAGCAACAAAAGGATCCATTTGATCGATATCGGCATCGTCATAATCTACTAAATCATTTACACTATAGAGCCTGTTTTGAGTTTTATCTCCTCCTAATTTAGCATAATTATATGTTAAACTATCAATAACTTGACCTGTTTGATCTTGTCTAAGCTGCCCCTCTATGTTTCCATTGGCATCGTACTTAAATGAATTAAAATATCTACCATCGTATGCTTGACCTGAGCTTCCCCATTTATTAAAACAGGTACTCGTCATATCTTGATCTAAATTAACAAAAGCTTTGGCTTCTAACAGTCTATTTAATTGATCATATTTATACGCTGTTCCTTGTGGAAATACCTCTGGAACAATAGCTTGTGATCCGTTATAAAGTGCCGGCTTCTTGATCGTAGTTATCATAGACCCAATATTACCATTATATAGGTTGTTTGTATTGGATTCTATATCACTACCTATGATATTGGAATTAAAACGAGCCAAAGATGTATTAACATCTGTATTTATAGGTCTATAATCATTGGTATAATAGTTTAATGAAAATCCTGCTGCATCTTTAGCAAAATATTGGTTAGGATTAATAACTGAATTAATAGTTGGAAGGGTTGTAGAGTTCCAACTTGGTGCTGCTGCACCAGAAGCAAAAATACCATCTATACCAAGGCTACTTAAATCTGTAACTGTTGTTCCTGATCCTTCATCTAATTTGTAATAACCTACCAAGCCCGGTTCATCGCCATATAAAGTAGTATTCATATTAGCAAGAATACTAGCTCCTGATTTGGCTTCATTCCAGACTCTAGCCTCTTTTACATCTCCTTCAAAGCTAAGTTGTGGATATGCGAATAAAGAGCCAATATATAAAGGACCTGTACCTCCAATTGCAGTTGCAGATTGAGCAGTTACTCCTGAGTTTTCCAAGATTCCATCTACATATAATTTAAATTCAGTTCCAGCTACAGATCCAGAAATAAGGTGCCATTCATTATCGCAAATATCTGAAGAGCCAGCTATTAAAGTGGATGGACCTCCTATATAAGGATGAACAGCTAAACGCGCATTACCTTCATACTCGGATAAATAAACCCAGTCAGTCCTATTTCCTGTATTTTGTTTGCTCATTATTATTTCTTGATGACTAGTAGAAGCCGTATTACTTCTCATCCATACTTCGAAAGTAACGTCACTTATTAATCCCCTAGTATTGCTTCCACAATCTATAAAATCGTTTCCATCAAATTGAACAGCCGTTTCTTCCTGTTGTTCCATTTCCCATGTAGGATCAGCGGGTGAATTAGCAAAAATTCCATCGATATTAGAATCACTAGCATCATTAATTATAGTACCAGCTCCTTCATTCATTTTGAAATAACCGACCAAACCAAGCTCATTTCCGGAAAATGAACCATTGTTATAATCTGTATGGATTTCAGTAGATGATCTGACTGCATCAAAAATACTGACCTCTTTTATATCTCCGTTAAATGATTTATAAAATCCACTAGGGCGATCAGTAAATGTCCCAACATACATAGATTGAGTACTTGCTCCAAAGTCAAGAGCTGTACCAACTGCTAAATCGGTTCCTTCTAATTGACCATCTATATATATCTTCATATCCAAACCATCAACTGTACCAACGATATGGTGCCATAACCCGTCTGCTACATTTGTACTACTATATAAATCTGCATTACCTTGGCTTCCAAAACGTATTCGAAATCTAGCCAAACTCCCTTCAACACACAAGGACCAAGCTGTATTATTCGTTGTCATCCTTCTACCTACTATAGTTTGATCATCAGAAATAGGGTTAGTTCTTACCCAAGCTTCTAAAGTCATCTTACTTGTTAATTCTTGACCTACAGTACCACAATCTATATAATCATTTCCATCAAAGTGCAGATAATTAGGAACTTCAACATTTCCATCTTTACCGATGTCATTGTTCGTCTTAAGTTGATCTGAATTCACTCCTTTTAGCCAACCTTGCAATGTGTAAGCATAATCTAGTCCTTGTACGTTGTTTTCTCCTAGCTCTACTCTGGATAATGGTCCGTGATCGTAATAAAAATATCGCGCTTCATTATCCCATAGTATTTTATCTTCACTGGTAACTACGTCTTGAATTCTGTTATCTCCATCGTAGCTATATCTATGGTGCCATTGATCTGCTTGATCTGCTTGGTAACTTACTTCATGTACATTACCACTGATCAAGTCGTAATCATACTTCATTACTTTATATTGCTGTGCTGCTATATCTGCATTACTATTGTTTCCTAGTTTTTGATTGTCTTGTATTAGGGTTTCTACATTTCCATGTATGTCATAATCATAGTGAGTAGCATAATCATAGGTATTAGCTATACCATCATACGTTTCTTCATAGGTTACCGAACCTATTCGTTTTCTTAGGTTAGATTTATTTTGTGTAAAGCCAGCAGGATAAGCAAATGTAGATTCTGAGGCATCGTAATAACTGTGTGTTACTTCTTTTCTTGCTCCACTCCCGTTGATCCATAGATTTAGTTTTAAATCATCAATTACAGATGGATTGTAATGGCTACTTATTTCTGTACCGAAAATACTATTGAAATTTTCGACAGAAGAATTTTTCCATACTGGAGCTTGATTACCAGCAGCAAAGACTCCATTTACACCTATAGAACTATAATCTGTAATAGATACGCCTGTTCCTTCGTTCATTCTATAATAACCAACTAGTCCAGCTTCTAATCCAGATAAATTGGTATTCATATGAGAACTGATATCAGATTCGGTTCTAGCCTGATTCCAGATTCTTACATCTCTTATTTGACCTTTAAAATAATATGAAGATCCATCAAGATGACCTATTTGCAATGGTCCTGTTCCTCCCAGGTTATTCGAACTAGAAGAAGCTGTTCCGGTTGCTTCAGAAACTCCATCTACAAAAATCTCAAGACTTGTTCCATTTATGACACCGGCAATGTGATGCCAATTACCATCATTAATAGTTGTTGTTCCATCAATTAGAACACTAGGACCAGAGGAAGTTGGCCTCATCCCTAAACGTGCCTTACCTTCTCTCACTTGTATGTACATAAAATTTGAGAGGTCCAAATGATTGGTATTCCTTTGACCAACTACAACTGGATAATCAATGCCAGTGTTATTGCATTTGATCCAGGCCTCCATAGTTACTTTATTTGTATAATTACGATTTGCAGATGATAAATCTATATAATCATTTACTCCATCAAAACTTACATAATTTCCATTATCCGTTTTTTCTCCTGCTTCTTCTACTCTTCCGAATTTATCATATAAAGTATAACTATATTTTTCTGGTGTTTCTTCTTTCTGTCTCGTATTTTGTGAAGCTACAATTCTTCCTAATTTATCATAGTGAAAATAGGTAGAGTATTCTTCTGATTCATCTGTAAGAATTCTGGCATAATTGTCTTTAGCACCCAATCTGTCATAGACTCCTCCCAAAAACAGTTTGTTATTTCCAATTATATTTATGGTTGTAGCATATTTGAGTGATGTAGTGTTTTGAATTCCTGTTTCATCTTCCATAGAAAGAGGTTCCCAAGATATTCCATTAATTGTTAAATCTGTATTCAAACTTACATTAGAGGATTTAAGGAAAACTCCATCTATTCCTGAAATATACCCCTTAGTATTATCGTGAAAAACAACATCTTTAAGAGTCTTATTTGTTCCTGATGTAAAAGTCATTAAACTATTACCTGTACCTGGGTAATAAAAAATAGATCCTGAATATCCTACGGCTATAAATGTATTGTTATTCTTAAAGTGATGTAAGTTTAAAACAGATCTAAATCCGTCATCAATTTCAGTCCAATTTAAACCTTCATCTATTGTTTTAACTGCAAATCCATTTAATGAATTTCCACTACCTCCAATCATAAAACCTTTACCCTCATCATCAATAGATAGATCATAAATAGTTCTGGTATTTATTGAATTCGGTAAAGCAGTATTAATTGTAGTTATATTATTAGTGACAGAAGCATAGTACCCTCTAAAACCAGCTATAATAGAAGAATTAGGCAACTCTTTAGCTACTCTCAATTTACCTTTGTAGTCAGGAAAACCAAAATCTGCTTGACTTGGAGGTATAACGTCCCAAGTTTGACCTCCATTTATTGTATGACGTGCTAAATAATGATTACCACTTATGATACCTCTGGAGACAGTTGCAAAATCAATATTCAATACTTCACCCGTAAACACTTGTTTATTTGGACTCATAAACGATCCAGCACCTGCATAAAATTTAGAATGCTCTCCTGCTATAGTATACACTCCGTCCTCTTTGATTCCTACTGCTGTTAGGTTTTGGCTAATCGTACCATTACCCATTGTTTGATACAAACCATTAGAACCTGTTTTATTATATCTAGTTCCGTTATCACCTACAATAACTTCACAATCACAAACGGAGTTGTAATCTATTTGATTTAAGTTTTCGGTGGTGTTTAATGGAACATTTGTGAATGTATTTTGATTCCAATTTAACACGGTTCCATTATCTCCTACTATTCTGGTGGAAGAACCTGTTGTAGTGGTAATTCCGTTTAGATTAGATGCTGAATTGGTCGCTTTGACAACTCCTACACCTGTTGTATAATTTACAGTCTGACCGTTGTTATTAGCTGTAACAACAGTACTGGAAGCTAGTGTCAAATCATTGGCTACAAGTGGACGAACATTTTTAGTAGTCGTAGTAGCAGTGATAGTAGCGTTTAGTGGATGGTTGAGTAGGTCGATATCTCCTAAGTTAGAAAATAAAGTAACGTCTGTATTGGCACTGGCTATCGATTTAGATCCAGTCATACCAGAAACAACAGAAGTGGTTGGTGTTCCTATAGTTCCTCCTGAATTTAAATCAAACTTATATAATTTGCTGGTGGATGGAGAATATCCATACACTTTTTGGTTTATGTTAGATTCTAGATCTGAAAAGTTAACTGTTGTAAGATAAGGGGTACTAGAAAAACCTCCATTGATATCAAATTGAGTTAAATCTCCAGTAATGGATCGTACCAGACCTTGATAATTGGATCCTGAAACTTGATAGACCAATTGATCATAAGATCCTATGGGTAGACTTTGGTGATTCCAGGTTGGGTTATTAGCACTTAATCCATTTGTATAATAAACCCCTCCATTAGATGATAAGGCAATAGCCGTTAAGCTAGAACCACTAATGTTTGCTTTTACAGCAACGATGGATGCAGTATTGGCAAGTCCTATCTGAATAGGAATTATTCCAACTCCACTATTTTGTAATATTACTTTTACTACGTAACCACCACTTGCTCCAGCAACTAATTTAGCCACTCCATTAGTCTGATTTTCTTCATAGACACTCAATGAATTATAATCCTCTGTGTTATCTACTAACGTCCAACTTGTTCCTCCGTCAAATGTTTTATATAATCCTCCATCTATAATCGCAACACCTTCTGTTGTGTTTACAAAATAAATATCTTCTATTTGTTCTTTTATGTCTGTACTTACTATTTTCCAATCTGCTCCTGCGTTTATAGTAGATAGTAATAAACCATTATCTCCAGCTGCAAAGCTTTCTTGGTCATTGATCATGTGTACATCTGAGAGATTCGATACTTGTACTTTGTCTTTGGATGTCCATGCAGTACCGTTAGTACTGGAGTATAACATACTAGTCCCACTTGCTTTATTAACGGTAATATAATAGGTCAAATTGGTTGCATCGTAATCAATAGCGGATATATTATCTGTTGCATTTAACGCTACTGAACCACTGGTAGTAGTAAGATTGAGTTTTGTAATGGTTCCTTGGTTGTATTTAACAATGGTACGATTATCTCCTACCAATAATCCATTTGTATTCGAAGTAAAATAGAGATCATTTAAATTTTCATTTACTTTTTTCGCATACAGATCAATCATGTCCCAGTTACTTCCGCCATCTACTGATCGCAAAAACACACCATAATCACCTACTGCATATCCAACTGATGCATCTGCCCATTGCATATTATTCATATCACTTCCTACGGTATGATTTACTCTACTCCAAGTAACTCCTCCATCGGTAGTTTTATATACCATTCCTCTTATCACGACATCACCATTTGTTAAATTGACATCCTTTGTTCCTGTCAAGTAACCCACATTAGCGGATACAAAATGAGATTCTTGAATGACTAATTTGGAATCTAAACCATTAGGTAACATATATTCTGTAATCTCCATCTTATCGTGATCTGGCAAACTTTGTTTAACCAATTGATTCAAACTATTGTAATGGTACTTGGTTGCTAAACGGTGATTGGTAAATACGGTCTGCTCTGAATAGTCTCTATCGGATGCTATTTGTAAGGCTATCGGATCTGATGAAGATGTAATATCTATTTCTTCTACTCCTTCTGGTGGAATTGTTTTTACTAAGTTCCCTGCTTGGTCGTAATAATAAAGGGTAAAGTGGTGTTCTCTTTGCGGATAGGTCTTTCTAAGTCCTTCGTTAAGTGAGTTTAAACAATGGGTCTTATAATCGGTGATAAATGCGGTGCTTAAATCATTGATATATTCAGTATATGCATTTTGAGCGTTATGAGATGCAATGTTTAACATATTCTCTACACAAGGATTGATGTAAGGAACTGTAACATCTATGATCTCTGGATTAAATGCTACGGCATTAACGCAGGGTGTAGATGCACAATGATAGCTTATTTCTAAATTCTCTACGGTAGGAACTACACTAAACTGCATTTTTTGGGCATCGTTTATAATATCTTGTAGGAATAACGCATATTGATCAAAACAAACACAAAGATCTTGTTCTAAAAACTGATCTTGTGTTAAGACGATAGCTTGCGGGAACCCTTCTATTCTGGATGCTATACCGTTATATTTATTTACTAATTCAGAATAACTACGGTACGCTAACTCACAAGGATCTACATTGGGTTTTTCACGTAAAGTGGATCTAAACTGTCTAGTAGCAACAACGGAAGCTTTGTCTGAAGTAGAATTAAAGTTGTTAATGTTTTCTGGTACGGATAAACTAATAGATACTCCATCTACTGTGTATGGGTATAGAAAGTCAATATAACTAGAATAATTAGCACAGTCTGATAAATCAAATCGATTTATAGTTAAAGTATGGTTATTTGCTTTTGCATAATTAGATGTGTTGTATGCTTTTATGGTTTGCGCGTAATAATTGTAATCGTCTCTACAAGAAGCGGGTCTTATGTAGGACGAAATAGATGCACAAGTCGGCCCATTGCATGCACCTAATTCCTTTGTTAATGGATCTACTGGACAATCCATATTATTGTGTGTAAATATAGGTGTAGGGTGACAACTACTTAAATCTCCTAATAACGCGGTGTAATTGGTAAATATATCACTATTACAACTACAGAAATTATAGAATTCAAATTCACTATAGCTTATTATAGGCATAGCATCTACACATCTAGTAAGGTCATACCCTGAATAGTTAGCACGTGCATTCGTAAAAAATGTTTCGTAGGCTAGTTCGTAATTCATATACATCAATAAACAAGGGTCTAAACTAGATGTTGCAGATCTTAATCCTTGAGAATAGGCAAAGGAATCTAATGCTACTATATTGGTATCTCCTTGCGTCATCATAGAATCTACGTAAAAAGAGTAGGGTGCTACTACTTCTGCTAAACGTAAGGATCTAAATGTTGAATCTGGCACGCAAGGAACGGCACTAGCTGAATCTTGATAGATGTTACAAGAGTCTAAAATTCTATGATATTTAGCTATTTCTTGATCTACATTATTCAATCTGCCATATTCTTCTAGAAAAAGAGGCATATCTCTAAGGTAATCTGGATTATCATAGTTAGGGTTAAAGTTCTTTACATAGGTGGTATAAGGTGTAATATTTAAGACGAGGTCTCCTGTTGTTGCATTTGCGCTTAATGGTGACTCTATATAGTCTGCACTACCAGCGGTATTTTCCAATCTATTATTAGCTTCAACAAAAGCTGCTGCCAACTCGGGACTAGAGGCTACTACTCTTTTTTCTTCTCCTTCTGGGACTTCTGAATCGGAACAGTCTTCACAGTTTTTTAGTGGAATGCAGGATCTTCCTGTAAATGTAATCTCTCTTGAGCTTGAGTTAACTGCTGTTACTGTAAATTCATAGTAGTTATTATTAAATGGTACTCCAGAGCCTACTATAGATTTTATTTCTACTATGTTTCCATAAGAATCAAAATAAGAAGTCTTTAATCCTTGAAATACAAGATCACAATTACCTGCGCTAATCGTTAATTGAACGAAATCTTCTCCATCTATATCAACTATTGTTTGACTGCTAGTAGTAAGAGTTAAAGAAGGATCAAAATAAGATTGTAAGGAGTTTACAAACGTACTTTCTGTATACAGATTTATATTATTAGGATTAGCAAATACCGAAGCGGTAAACAATTCATTCAGTGCGGAAAGGTTACTGTGTTCACTACTATTACAACTGGCTGCTACTGGATCTGAACAATTACCTAATATTAAAGGGGTAATTTCTCTACCGTCAAAGAATAAGCCAATACCTGAACCTGACATTATTTCAGTGGATTGTGCATCATAGGCTTGGATGCTAAAATAATTTTCATAATCTGACTGGATATGATTAAAATATCTGATATCTCCTACGGATTGACCTGCTATATATAGTTCTTCTGAAAATTGTAATTGAATATATTTATTACCATTAGTCAATTGATATGTAGATGCTCCACTACCTCCTGAATAGACCCAACTTAGGTTGTTTGACCCTAATAAGTTACTTATTTCTAACCCTATTAAAGGAGTATAAGTGTTATTTAAATTAAAATTGGTGGTTAAGTTACCGGAAGCTCCGATAGCATTTATCAGTTCTTGTAATTCTAATGCCAATGTATTGGGTTCACATTCTAATGCAAAGTTACATGTCCCTATATTCAAACAGGTAGTTCCTGTCAAGGTAATATAATACAATGAATCTCCTCCAGGATATTCAAATTCTCCTGTAATTTCAAAGGTCGTACTAGATCCTGTGGTTACTACAGATGTTAATCCGTACAGGTTAGTCATTCTACTCCAATCTGCAATGGTATCACTCGTGAGATCAATGTTACAACTCGACTGATTGGAGGTACTCCAAATTAAATTTAAATCAGTAGTGGTATTGGATATTAAACTAATTGTTCCAGATGGTAAAGGTCCTGTGACTGTTCCATTTTGGGATGCTATAACATAACCTGCATAAGCGTTTAAGTCTAATAAATTCACAACACTTAAAAGGTCTCCATTGCTTACTATCTCTTGCAAAATTCCTTGGAAGTTTTGTGCTTCTGGACATAGTCCTGTTTGTGCATAACTATTATAATTAGCCTCATTCTGATCCCATTCTAAGTCGGCTGTAACGTCTGGAAATCTCTTTACTTTATCTCTAAATAATAATCTATTTGTATAGGAACAAAGTTGATCGGAATCATAGGCCGGATTGTTTCCGGATCCAAAAAAGGATAATGGATTATGTAATGCTGTTCCTAACGGTGAGAAGTCCGCATTACCTATACAATCGTTAAAACAATTTTGAGCTACTGCAGCGCGGTCCATTTCTGCATTTATAATTTCATCTTTCTTGCCTAAATAAAATGCGACTAGACTGGTCCAGCTTTGTTCTCTAATTTGTTCATTTTCTAATGTTGTCATTCCACTAACATCACTACCAAAGATTAAACAATCTGCAGGAAAATTGGTGTTTCCTATTTGAATCGTTCCGCACTTATTGATCAATGCTGCTATTTCTAACATGGAGTAAGTGGTATTTCCTATGGTTTGGAAATTATCTACAGATGCTCCAAAAGATAAGGAAACAGCTCCATTGTAATTACCAGCTCCTGTGAAAGCGATAAAGGGATCACTACTCAAGTCCAAGGTATAGCCATTGGTTGGATTTCCTATTAAATAATCTTCTGCAACTGCTTGAGAAAAAGTTAAACTTCTCAATTTAGCATCAAATTCTTGACTAGAGACTCCATTGTCATCTTCTTCTGCGTAACCAAGACAAGCTTCATAATAACAATATTCTGGATGATACCTAACTAATGAATGTGCCCAGCTATCTTGCCAAAGGGCTAAAAAATCGGCTACGTTAGATAATTGATGTGGTTGTACTACTAATTGTCCATTCATTAGAGTAGGAGTAACTGTAGTTGCTGGTGTATATTGTCCGGGTATTGTTTCTGTAACTGTCACGTAAGAGATACTTTCATCTGCATTTAAATATACGGTAGACCATGTTCCGTTATACATTCGTCTGGGTATTTTCCAATGATTACTTCCACCAGCTGGAAAGGAATTATTAACATTAAAAACACTCAATGGATAAATAAATGGGGCTATGTTTCCATCTGCTGTTTCCGTTTTGCCATATTGTCCTCCTGGTGAAACATCTGTTAGCAACATATCTAATGCAATTTCACATATAGTTGGCTCGGAACAATCTTCTTCACATTCTGCATATAACTCGTTATAGTCTGCTGCGGTACCTCTTCCTGCTGCTACAAAATCATCTATATTTCCTAAATCTTCAAAACAAATGTCACAGTCTATGTAACAATCCATAATATCAACTGCTGCTCTGTATTCGTCCTCAAAATCGGTAAAAGTTTTAATACAAGTATTTTCTGTGGGATCTAGATATTTATTTAAATAGAAGTTAACAGCTTCATTATTAATCGATAAGGATTTGGTAAAGTTGTAGTTTCCTGCTTCTAAGGTAGCACTAAAGGAGTGACCTGAGGTATAGTTAGGTACGGTACAGTCTGTTGCAAAAACTAATGTATCATTTATAATTTCAAATCTTCCTTTAATGGTATCAATGGATGCTGGATCTCCGGTTGTGGAGAGAATCAAGTTACCACAATCGTCTGTAAGGGATATAGTCAAATCGTACACACATGCAAAACATATATTGGGTAAACAGGCGTCTGTATAATGATCGGATTTTAAATCGTAAACAAAATCATAGGTACCTGCAGAACTTACTAAAATGGATTGACTGACTTCTAATTGATTTACATTTCCTGCTGCAGTAATATTATCTGCTACTGTTGAAACCATATTCTCTGTCAGAGTAACTTCTGAAGTACTATGAGAGGTTATTGGATCTAAATTCTCTGGAGTTGCTCCGGCTAATGAAGTGGCTATCACTCTTCCTTCTTGATCTAAATAGGATACACTCACTTGACCGTTGGGGTCTATTACCATATTCTTTTTATAGTGTGTAGCATATCCTACTTCGCTTCCA
The DNA here is from genome assembly GCA_032356245.1 of Endocladia muricata. NCBI lineage: Eukaryota > Rhodophyta > Florideophyceae > Gigartinales > Endocladiaceae > Endocladia > Endocladia muricata. Next base: position 23,597 of record JAUKWC010057162.1, on the reverse strand, counting down.
AATAATCGATCTATTTGTATTTGGTCTGGCCGCCCATAAAAGTATTTAGACTCGTGATTCGTACCCAATTGAAATTCTGGACCTACTCCGCTTTGTCTTCTTATCCTACCTGTATTGTCTGGGGTATATTCTACTTTGGTAAATGGAAAGCCTTTAGCATCTGGAATATAACCTTGCTCTGCGGATTGATCTGGATTGGTTGGTGAGTAGTATTGACTTGCTCCACTTGCTGTACTCATGGCTCCTGTGGTACTTTCACATTGGGCAACGTCTATATCAAAATCTTCTTTGTTATAACCTTCTCCTGCTATATTGGTATTGAAGTTAGGATAAAATTTGAATGCATGTTCTCCTGTATCACTTACACATACATCTTCCTGTACGGGTACTGGAAGAATGTTTATAGCTGGACGTCCTTGGTGATCATAAACGGTTTCTCCTACAATGATATTATTATCTGTATTTACACGGGTTACACTTTGTCTATTTCTTAAACTTCCATCGTAATAACTTGCTACTTCTTTTTTCTTTCCTTCTTCGGCAAATGTGGTAGTAACTTGCCAGTTTTTAGCATGCTCGTGTCCCTTTTCAACTTGGTAGAATGAATTAGGATAATCGGAAATGTAATCTGCAACATTTCCTTTATATTCTGCTTGTGTAATAGTATTTCCAATGTTTGTACTACCGCTCCAAAGACTATATAAATAGTTACCAGAGGCATCCATTCCTACGGCACGTACTCGATATAAAATATAGCCCCGTTCAAACAGTAAAGGAATTTCATAATGAGTGTTTTCAGTTGTTATTCTAGTTGCATTATTTCTAAAGTTATAAGGCATTTGGTTGGTTGCTAATGCGGTTATAACGGTTGGATTAGAAGCTGAAATGGTAGCATCGTAATCGTTTACAAAGGTCCATTCTAACTGATATTCAACGGCTCCATCTATGGTCTCCCATTTTAATTGCAACTCATCTGCAATATTATCAGCATCACAATCTAAATTTTTATCTTCTGGTAAAAAAACATCTACTCCGTTACTGGCACTTGTTAGAAAGTCATATGCTCTGGTTACTTCTATTTCTCCATCTACGTATACATTGGTTGGTAAGGTAGCTACGGCAACATCATTTAAACGGATACCGGTTACTTCAAAAGAATAGCCTTCTGCTCCAGTAAAAACATAACTATCTTTGTCTTTATAACTCTGGTGCTTGAAAGAATAAAATTCTATAGACATGATTGTAGTAAAGGCAGTTCCTCCTGTTGGTACGATCTTTATATCTACTTCTAATTCATAATCTGCCGTCACAAAGTCTTTAGAGTTATGATCTATGCCTATTGTTAGGTAATCATTTAACTGGTTGTTCTGATAACTGCCTGGATTGGCAGTCGTATAGACATTTTCCATACTTCCAACTGAAACTACAGGGGTCGTTGTACTGGGTATTCTTTTATGGAATCGCTCTGTTTGACCATATGATATATGCATCATTGCCAAAAGGAATAATAAGAATGATAAACGCTTCATAAAGTTTTATTTTTTATATCTAAATTCAATTAATTCAAACCCTTTAAATAAAGGGGTTAATGTATGTATATCCTTTTCCACTTTTACAATCGATGGAATGGTGTATTTCTGTCGGCTTAGGGAAAACTTCCCCTCGGTATAGCTAATTTTAACTTTCGCTTTATCTTTTTTTAATGCTCCTTTATCGTCTTCGTAAGAAATCGATTCTGCAAAAAATAGAATCAGCTCTTTCATAAATCCATTGGACTCTACAACTAATTTTAGTTTATGGTACTGAAAGTGCTCCATAAATTCTACTTCATAGGTGCTCCTACCATTTGCTGTTGTAGTGAGATGAATGGTTTTTATCTTGGATTTCATCCGGATAATCTGCTCTTCATCTATGGCTAAAACAGTTTTGGAATCGGGATAGTTGAGCCCTACATATCGCTCGTTGGAATCTACTATTACTTTTAAATCTTCATTTTGGATGGTATAAACTCCCATCTGATAGTTAGAAATTTGATCTCTATTCTTTAAAATAAATCCACTGCTTTTATCTTCTGCAATATGAGAACTATGCCCTCTGAAAGAAGTCATCTGAAATTCTATATAATAGTTTTCAGATTCGTAATATTCCTTCATATTCGACAAAGATTCCTGCATTTCTTCTACAGTAATCTGTTCTTGTCCGATAACCGTAAGATGAATGAAGCAAATAGATATGTATAATAACCGTATCATTATTCGGATTTGCTTGCGTTAGATTTGGTCTCTTGAATAGTCATAATTCCTTTTTCCGTTTCTTTCTTGATGCGGACTAGTTTCCCTTCTTCGTCATACTCATAAAAAGTGGCATAATGACGCTCGTCTAATTCGGCTGCCAGTCGCATATTTACAGGGTCGTACACAAATGTTTTCATACTAGCATCGAAGGGAAATACTCTTACATCATCAAATAAAGCACTCCCAGATGTACAGGTCAGTTCTATTTCCATATCTGTGGCGTTTGAAGGTATATCAAACTTCTCTTCTATCCGTTGCCAACCATCTATAATAGCTCCTTTTGCTTTAAATGGTCCAGATTGTCCTGGTCCGCCTACGGATAAGGTATAGTTGATATAGATTTCTGGTTCAGAATAACTTACGGTTCCTATGGCCGCATTCTCTTGTTTTACCCAAGCCCCTACTAAATAGGGTTGACCAGGTACTGGTGCAAAGGAACCTATGCAGGTCTTACAGACTTCTGTTAAAGTAAAACAGGCTTCTACGCAGTATCTTTCTGGAAGATTAAAAACTAATAAATAAGTTCCTGGATTGGGTATTAATTCTGAAATTCCATTTACACCTGTATCTGAAAAAACGGAAGTAAGACTAGTTATCGGAGTACATGCATTACCAGATGGCAGTTCGAATATGGTATAATTAAATGAGTTTCCGAACGTATTATGCGATTCTATATAATTCAGTACCGTGTTCTCTGTTGTAGTGGTAAAAGTATAATATAAAGGTCCTCCGGGTAAGGAATTAGGGCATAGATCACAATCGCGGTCAAAACAATAACCATTGGAAACATCAACAGCAAAATTACAATTTTTATTAATTGTACAACCTATTTGAGATGGTATTGGAATTGCATTCAGTTCTGATGTGTTTTCTGTATCTGATGCTGTAATCGTTACATAATTATATGCAAAATTAGGCGGTACTTGATAGGTAAATAGACCATTGGACATTGCTGTTGTGGTGCCTAAGAAAACTTCCGCATGCTGTGTTGAATTTGCGCCAAATAATTCTATAATATCACCCGGTTCTGCATAGCCAGTAATTAATCCTTGACCTATCAAATTTAAATTATAAACCATAGGCTTGGAGTCGTTTCCTACCCCAGAAGTACCATAAAATAATCTGATACCCTTATTGGATATTCCTGTTAATAAATTACCAGAAATGATATTGTTATGAGTAGGTGAAACATTTGAAAAAGATGTAAAATTATCTCCAAAAAGATTCCAAAAAGAAATAGCTCCAGTATGACTTCTAATTATAATTCCAGTAATATAATTTCTTATAATATTATTTCTTATAATATTATTACTCCCCACGCCATGTACAGTTGAAACATTTCCAGCTATGAATATTGCATATCGTCCTACTGGGGAAGATGTAGATAAAAACAAGTTGTTTTCAACAAGAATAAATGAACCCTTTATAGTTATTGGTGTCTGTATAATATCCGTGATATTATTATCTCTTATAACAGAATTATCACAATTTAAATAAGCCTCAACAAATGAAATACTAGCATAGGATTTATTACTTATAATTTTACAAGCACGACTCTCCACTAATATAAAATTTCTGTCTAAATCATGAAATATATTATTATTAATGGTAATATCGTTGACCTTATAAACTTCTACTGCAATAGCTTTGTGATCGTTGGTATTCGAAATAGGCTCATCCTCATCAAATACTTCAAAGCCTATTAACTGAGATCCTGAACTCCCAGCTTGAAATTCAAAAATGGCCAAGAAATCCACAGAAGGCAAGTAGCTAGCTGGCAAACCAATAGCTACAACATATTTAGCATTAACTTTAATAACTGGCACCTTTGTCTGATGATTATACAAAGGATGTGTACTTGCGTCTATATTCATTTGTCTAACAATAGTAGGAAGACCAGAATTAGAAAGTAGGATTTCTGTAGGTCCTGTAAAATTTGCAAACGAAATAAGGTGGGGTTCGTTTACATCTGCATTGGCATCTATTATGGCTTGATGCAAAGACCCAGCTCCTGTTCCCAAATTATTGGTAACGTTAAAAGTCGTTCCAAATGTAAAGATGGAAAACAGAAGTCCTATAGTCAGTAGTGAAATTTTCATTTTATATACTTTTTAAGGAGTAACAACTCCATTTACAACGGTTAATAATTTGGTAGCTTGACAACCTGCATCGTCTATAACATTCCATTCTATACGATAGGTCCCATTCAACAATACTTCTGGCCCTGATGAAGTAGGAACTACGGTTGGACTTCCGGATATTACGTCATATTCTATTCTTACTTCTCCTGTACTTCCCGTTACATCTACTCCTAAATTGGTATTGGCTTTAGTACTAAGTGTAATATTTAGTGCACAATCACTTGGATCACACCAAGCCAAATCTCTTTTTATGGTTGCACTCGAGCCCGAGTTAACTCGAACACTATATGCTCCACTGTGAGAATCTTCGGATTCTCGTTCTACTCCTATGGCATCAAATTTAAAGTGATTGTCTGCACAATCTGAAAAGTCATCGTCTTCAAAACTGGTAAATCCAATATCTCTATATCTAGCATTTGCTGCTACTGCTTTGGCTAAGGTTTGGTTAAATCCAAAGGTTGCGGAGGAATATCTACCTAGCGCATCTTGGTTTTCTAATTCTTGACCAAATGGATTAAATTCTGTTACTTCTGCGGTATAGGTCCAGTCTTTACGATCTACCTGCCATTCTCCATTGGCCAATAGTTTATAATAGGGTCTAAAGCTTGTAAATACTCCATCTTTTCTAAGGTTGGTATTATTGTTATGGTCACTCTGGGTTCTATCACTCAAATGTAAATAGGAAACTACAGGTTTATAATTACCTTTTGTTCCTAAGAAATAAGGGTTCGTACTGGCCGTTGCCACACTTCCATCGCAATCACAATAAGTCCTCCATTTGTCACTAAATTCTATTGCGGATGCTTGCAATACATTTTCGTATATGTTATTCTTAAAGCTATTCAATGGATTGGTCAAAGTAGTTACACTGGCCATCATTTGACTTTGCATATTTCTTCTTCCGGATCGAATGATGGTAATGTCATACAAAACACTTGGAGGAGCTGTGCCAGCCGCTAATTCTACGGTTGCCATGTTTCCATCTACTTCTGTGATCCAAGCTTTTCGGGCATAGGAACCATTCACGTATTCTAACATTACTTCATCGCCTTCTACAAATTTATGATCGCTTGGCAATGGCAACATACCACTATTAATATTTCCTCTGTGTTTATATCCTATATTTTTATAGGCTTGCCCCATATGGTCGTAATGCCAATAGGCTGGAAAACTCATAGAATATACTTTGTCTTCATAATTAGTAGCGGTTTCGGTTAACAACACTTGCCCGGTTTCGGCATCGTAAGCTAAGTTTTTAGTCTCCACCACAGATCCCAAATCGGTGGCAACTGTACTTTCTAACACTCCAAATTTTTGAACTACTTTGGTCATAACAGCGGACCTAAACATAGTTTTGTCTGAAGATACACTTGGCCATACCGTAGGTACAAAACCTGGTATAAATACAATTGGGAAAATATCCATATTTATGGAGGCTCCAGCATCAAAAACTCTAGTTTTGGATTGTTGAAAGTCTGTAACTAAATCGTAATTAACTCCAATATTTCTTTTATCGACTTCGCCAGATTGGTGAATTACACTTACTTCATTCGCTAATCTGTAACTAGAACCGGATTGCTCTTGCAAATAGTTATATTCTACCTTAGTAATAGGCTTTTCTTGATCTTCTTGATATACCATTTGAGCTTTAGGCTTCCCATGCATATCATTGGTTTCTATTACGAAACCTTGAGAACCAGTATAATAGTCTCGTGTATTTATTTTTAAAAGAGAGGCTAATCCAAATGGTTTTGATTTATGTTGTTTTCTTTCCAGATCTGTCTTAGAAACTCTTGTAGGGAAATCTCTAGCGGTATAAAATTCATGCACTACACTTCCTGTAGAACTTCTTTTCACCTCTGCATACTGTTTGTTTCGAACTGTAACTCTAGAATACCCAACCGAAGCGGAAGGAAAAAAAGATTCTCCTAGTGGAGTTTCTTGATAAAATCGCTCATCGGGCGCCATCACTTTTTTATCTGCAAATCTTATAGGGGTTTTAAATGGGTTTTCATCTCCTCCTAACTGAGGTTCATAGGAAGCAACTCCTGAACTAACGCGTACATCGACTCCATTAAGAGTATAACCAATTTTTGTATAATCATAATCTTGTCCGTAATCAGATTCTGCCATATCTGATGAAGTCATATCGGACCAATTATCAAACATCCTAATATTGGCAACTCTACACCCTCCTCCTAGCTTATATTGATTAACGTTATTCAACCTAATCCAAGATTTATTTAAAACGATCTTTGTTCCTCTACCTTTACCATAAACAACTTTATTGGGGTTTTTAAATCCGTCCACAAAACCGGATAACGTTTGAAAGAGTGTATTAATCAATGCTCCTCCAAAAGTTTGATTTTCAGCGAATGCTGGTGAATCGTTAACATATTTGGCTAAATGTAGCCTGCCAAATTGAACTCCAGAAAGAGCGATTGGATTTTTATTTTTTGCAATATCCAAATCATTAAAACTTACAGGATGAAACTCTATATAACCTAAACTGGGGTTACCTGGTTCTGTTCCTGCTTTAAATTTTGCATAACCAGAAACGTAATCGTATCGACCTTTTGGCAGCCCCCCTTGTGGCTCGTCAAATTCCATTAAACATCTATAATATAGATCTTCTATACCTTGTACATATGAATTTATGGAAATAGTGGGATCTTTCTCAAAATATATCCTTCTGTTCTTATGATTTCCATCAGAAATTGGCTTGACCATAGAAGTTCCCGTATCTGGATCTTGACCACCAGCACCATCATCCATTCCAACATTAACAATCTTGACCATTGACATAGCTTGCTTATCTTGAACGTGAGCATAATCATCCGATTCAAACTGAGCTTCTATTCGCCCACCGGAAGGTAAATCTACAGATGTTAACGTCCAAGCTGAAGTATATAGGTCTGCGGATACCTGATCCTGATCTACATATGGAAATTCAAAAGTTGCTAAATCGGATTCGTCATAATCTCCAGTTATAGCGTTATTAGGCTTATAGCATCCCCATCTATCATAAGACTTAAGATTGTAAGCATAGTTATTTATTGAATTTTCATTGGCATCTTTCCTACAGTAATCAAAAGAGTATGGTGATAATTTACCCTTTTTAGAATCTCTGTAGGTAAAATAGACTTTTTTCAAGGTTAATTTACCTCCTTGATTTACGTTATTCGGAATCCCTGGACATAACTCATAATCATAGACAAAATGAACCGTTTTTAGAGAAGTAGCATTTGCTCCATTTAGTCGAATGTCTTCTTTGGAATATAAGCTAATCTCATCCAGTTTCTGCATCCTTTTAGTATCATCCAGACCTCCATTATGGTCGGCAACACCAATTGCGTCCTCTCTATTTGATTTTTTAAAGACTGCAATAAAGTTCTTTGTTTCTATTGTATCTAAATAAAATAATTCTTTTTCTCCATACAAATAACTAGCCTTATCATCTTGAGGATCTCCTTTTAATCCTTCGCTATAGGAAGCCATATTTTTTTGAACTGGAACTCTCCATCGGTAATCATCTACTCTATCGTATTTAAATTTAGTCCAAGAACCCAAATCTCCATCCGTAGGACCTTTTACCCCATCTACGTCTACATAGTCATCGCTTACAACTGCATTTAACAAAAAGGAATGGGTATAATCTGGTGTGGTAACTCTTTGAAAATATCGATCCAATCCCCATTTATTTCCTATACTATTATCTGCTTTACTTCCAGAAGGAGAATATGTTACCAACCCTGCATTGTAGTCTATACCTCCAGGAAAATCTTCATTATTAACAGTCTGACCAACAGCAAAAGTGACTTCTTGCTGTGTTTTATTATAAGCTGGTTGACCATACACATAACGCATACCATCGGTTCCTAAAGAAATAATTTGTCCCATATGATGATCCTCTCCATAAGTGGCAGCATAACTCAATGGATCAAAATCTACGATACCCATTCCTGCTTTAACATTAGCCACAGTTAAGTTTTGTATGGTATTATTTCTTTTGGTTCTTTCTTTTTGATAGTTTCTAGTTATAGGCTTGGTATTCGAACTTCCTGTTCCTATGACTATTCGATCATTAGCAGAAACCTTAAACTTAGCTCCTTCTATTAATTCGATTCTAACTGCTTCATCTCCTCCAAAATTAGTATACAAATCTTCGTCAGTCATTACTGACATTTCATTTGCTTCTCTGAAACTTACATTTTCAAAGTCATTGTCACCGCCCTTGGATTTAAACGATAGTTTATCATCTGCATAATTGGATCCATCAAATAAGGGGTCAAAATAATACGCATTTAAAGAAACGTTAGGCAAAATGTTAGTGTTATTTATTGCTGTATTTGCTGTTGTAATACCATTAGTCAAAGAAGTGGCCAATGGTGCATCTCTCCATGGACCTGAGGAGGACTTTACAGTAGTTACAGCAATATTACCACCTAGATGACCAATGACCCCAACACCAGTCTCTAAAGAAAGAGGGACACTAAAACTTTTATTAGTCGCAATATTATCGTACACCTGTCCTATCTGACCTCTATACGGGCGGTAACTACCTCCTATTCCTTGTCCTGAAACAGAATAAATATCGTAGGTATAATTTGCCAAAGCTAAATTAGGAGTTGCTGGAGATACAGATCCCTGATTTTCTCTATTGAAATCAGTCCTAATTTTATCACTATCTGTTGCATTTTCACTATATAAATAACCGTAGGATCGTACTCTTTTGTCATTTTCTCCATTAGCCAGCTTTTGTTCTGAATAGTTCGCTCCTAGCGAAAGTCCTGCATCTGCTCCAAATCCTGAAATAGCAACTTTAAATCTGCCTGAAATAGCAAAAGAATTCATACTATGCTGAATTGCTGGTGTGTATGTAGTTTGCATTAAGCTAAAAGAGGAACTAGGTCCATTACTTCCGTTATGCTTTACTCTTACTGATACATCCTTTCCATTAGAATCTTTAACGGTTTTTGAATTTGCTTGAGCTGTTAAGTTAGCTCCGACTGAAAGTGAAGACAACCCTTGTCTAGAATTAAAAGCACTACCAACTGATAAAGACAAACCTCTTTCAGCACCTTTTTTGCCATCCTTTAACTTTCTATCTAAACTTACCGTAGGGGAAATGGACAATCCTCCTGCACTATTAGAGTTTAAACCCATCCCCAACTTAGGTGTAAAACCTAAAACGTTAAATTTCGTAGCCGTTTTGGATCCTTTCAATCCTATGTCAAACCCAACCCCATTATAATTATTATAGTTGATTCCAATGTTAGCACCTAGAGAAACTCCTATGTTTTCTAAATCAATTTTCTTTCCAAATGTTTCTAGATCACCTACTTCTGCAGAAATACCAACTGTAACATTAGGCCTTATATTCAATTCTGTTCTTACTTCATCTCCATTAAAATCATCTGGTAAACCTCTCAATGCTCTATTGATAGTGCCCACATTCACATTCCATCCCAGTCCTACCCAAGAAGCTTCTTGATCCATAGTAACTCCAGAGTGGTAGGCCAAGTTGATTGGGTAACCTTCTACATCTAGTAAGGGGATATTATAGGTAAAGTCTCCACTAAACAGATCTACCATATCACTAGTCCCTATCGGCTCAAAACTCTGTACTTCGGGCTGACTTGGACCTCCTGTCAAGGCGTAACTCTGGCTACTTGGAAATACTACAAACAGGGACGTAAATAGCATATACATCGCTAAGGTCCCAGATAGTACGCGCTTTAAGCGGTCTTTGGTTTGTTCTATAAATTGTCTCTTTTGCTTCTTGGTCATAAGACTTCAATTTTTGGTAGGTTATCTAAATCGGTCATGGACCAATTAAATTTTATTAATCCTTTGTTAAATAATTTATCTTCGAATACAATGGTTCTTTCTACTGCTGCTGCCGGAAGGTCTTCTTTACTGAAACCCATCAAAATGGTAGCATAGGGTGCTACTCCGTAGGTACGCTCAAAGTGGTACAGCTTACATGGAGCACTCTGGTCTTGGGGTAGTTCTATATTAATGTTGTCTTGCATTCCAAAAGACATGTAAACGATACGCTGTTGGTAGACACTCATATCGGACACTTGATACTTGGCGGTTTCGTCATTGAAATCATCTATCTGTATACGCATTTCGTAATACTCCATCCCTTCGTAGTTGGAAAACAAACTGTCATATTCGTCTTGACTGATGGCTTCTTTTCGAAGTTCGTTACTTATCATATAAGATATGGGTAGGTATTTCATAGAGTAGTTAAACTCGGATATCTTCTTGGTCCGTAGTAAGGGGTTCTCTTGTTCTTGATTCACCCAGTCGCTGTATGCGGTAGGGGTAAGGGCTTGGTCTTTAAATTCTATTTGTTTGGATTGATCGGAGGTATTGTGATTTAGTGAAGGGGAGAGGTCTGTGGACAGGACTGTTTTTCTACTAGTTGTGGAATCGTCTTTTTTATCTACGACTTCTTCGGTACAACTATTAAGTTGTACGCTAAGCAATGTAGTGACGATACATAATATGTAGTGGTAGTTTTTCAATTTTTTAGTTCTTGCCTTGGTAACTATTATTAATGTATTGGGTTACTTCTTCGGTCAGGTTATTTACTTCGGGGGCGTATAGTATGGTGCCATCGTTATTGGCTCCAAATATGTAATCGTACCCATTGGCGGATCCATAATCGGAGATGTATTGTTGCATTTGCTCTAAGATCTGCGCGTCATACATTTGGGTTTGTTCTTGGCTGTAGTTATCTAGGAGTTCTTTTTGCTGCATGTATTGGTTCTGCAGTTGTTGAAAGTGCATAGCGTCTTCTTGGCTAGGGCTGCTTTGATTTTCTAATGCATTATTTATGGTCTGCAATTGAAACATCAGGCTATCTAAGATGGCCTTCTTAGCAGTGAGGTCTTTGGTTAGTTTTTTTTCTATTTCTTGTTTCATTTCAAATTTTGCAAAGACTTGGGGTAGGTCTACATAACCGGTCTTATTTAAACTGGTTACTTCTTCTTTTTGTTCTGCCGGCCAATTGGTTATTATATATATACCTATGACTAAGGAGAGTACTACTAATACCCAAAGAATGCTTTCTCTTGTTTTGTTCATCTGTTGCTTATTTCTCTACGTAAAATTTCAATTGAAATTTCTCTTTCTTCTCGTTGTAGGACTCTAGGGTGTAGTATCCTTTTTTTAGCTTGTAAGGTTTTAGATCTAATTCATAACTATTGTATCCTGCAGATTTGGCTCCTTCGGATCCGTCTTCTTGCTCGCTTTCTAATACGGGAAGGATTTCTTCGCGTTGGTCGCTATATATTTTACAATCTGCTGTGGTGGATTTGTAACGCTCGTCAAAACGAAAGTAGATTTTATCATCTATCGGATAGTAAACAGAGCCGTCTAGTTTCTTTTTTAAGGCAATATGCATGTGACTTTCTGGTTGAATTTCTTCTTCTAATGAAAAACTCCATGTTTCGGTACTTGCTAAGATGTTACTGTTGGATATTTTTTGTACGTGCCATGCATAGTGTTTACCGGTTTCTAGGTGCTTGGCATCTAGTGGATACTGTACTTGATGGCTACTTACATAGTTTTTTATATAAATCGGTACGTTTTCTATTAGGGCTTCGGAAGGTTCTTGGTTTTCTTTTTGTTCTACTAGGGTGATCCTGAAATATTCTCCGGGACTTAATAGGTTAAAGGGTTCGGTATGCATCCACATAAGGATGGGGGTTGTAGATGCTATAGTTTCATCATCGTTGGGATATACTAATAATAGGTTCTCGTTTTCGGTGGTGTTGATAGATTGACAGTAGTCATCGCCTTCTTCTATTCCTGCAACTGGGGTTACTTTTATACAGTAGTTGAAGGATCCAGAAGGTAATCTATGTAAGTTCTTAATGTAGTTACCTTGGGGAGTGTTACTATGATTTATACTAGCAAAACTTAAATTGTGGTTTCCAAATACGTTTACTCCGGTTTTGATTTCTACTACTGCAGAACTTGCTGATAATAGGTTTACATTTGCGGAATTCGTTAATGCAATATCTATTCTTGCACTACCGGATGCGCCCATATTACTAATCGTAATTTGACTCAAGGAATTAACGGTAACATTGTACTCGTTTAGGTTAGCATTTAAAACGCTTACCTGAGTAAAAACACTTAAAAAAGAAGTGAAAAATAGTAAGCTGCTGATTATTAGCTTCATAAGCAGGGCGAAAAGTTAAGTTAATGTTATGAACGGTAAATTGTTCATTGCAAAGTTAAGATAATGCTACCAGTTTAACAAAAATACTACCCTCGTAAACTCCTAAAAATACTGCATATTTTCCGAAAGTACCTTATGAGCTTCCGAATACTTTATTATCATAAACGAAATGAAAAATATCAACTAGGCGAAGAGAATATTTATATTTAATGTACAACTTAAGCGGAAACACTTATATGTTTGATCCTTTTTTAAGAAAGGATCGGAAAAAAAACGATTCAACTCAAAATACAATAAAGGCCAACTAAGGCCAATCTAGAATAAGTTGAACGTCTTAAACTAAAGTATTTATTAGATAATTCTCCTGACGAGAGTACACAAAACCTTATCTAAACAGATAGGGGCTTTTTATACCATTACGCCCTAAATAAATGATATAGTGCCTTGCTGATTTAAGAAAGAGGAATACCGCTGATGATTTCGTACGCATGTTCTACTACTTATTATACCTCTTAGAGTACTCAAACTTTCTCTATTAATACAGGAAAACAAATAACCATAAAGGAATTTTCCTGATTGATCCAATTTCAATATTGTCTGATGTGATAAAAGCATTAGAAACGTTTTTGATTTGAATCCCCTTCTTTCCTTTTCCCCTAATTCGAAGGTATATTTATCTTCAATCATAAAGTCTCCAAACTTCTTTAAAATTGACTCTTCACGAGAGTCCTATAACTTGCTCAGTCAAACTCATTTTTTACACATCAATATTCATATCACATATATTTAAAAGTTAATCAACTTTACGCAAATTAACCGATATAATTACATTGCCCCACAGGCTCATAAAACTCGAAAGTGTGAAGTGACTGGAACAGAACAAAAACAACGAATGACGAGAAAGGAGAAACGCAAAAAATATAACAATCTGAACGAGGTATTCGGAAAGGCTTAGCCGTGAGCAATGAGAGGAATGACGTGGAGCGAAAACAATAGAGAAGCTATGCGCCATTGGATTACTCTTTGAAAATGCTAAAGCGCAAACTAAGGCAAATAAAATCAAACCATAAGTACAGGCCCGCAAAACTCGAAGATATGAAGTTACTAGCACAGAACAAAAACAACAAATGACAAGAAAGAAGGAACGCAAAAAAAACAGACGTGACAGTCTGGTGTTTTATTGAGTAAGTCATATAGTCCTATTACGCAGTAAATAAACCTATCACAATATCCTTTCACTTCTTGCCTTTAAGATCTTAGAGAGTCCATCTGTTTATAAATCAAAAACAAAATCGTAAATTTGAGTCTCTCTAAAACGATCCAACATTACTTATGTCAAAAATTGCTTCTTTATTCGTTACTCGCCTATATCGCGCTCACCTATCTGATCTGGGAAAAACACCTGATGCAGCGGAATTGGAAGCTTCTTGTTTATCTATAGCAGATGATGATGAAGCGGGGCAGCAGTGGTGCGAGGACAATGACTTTCCTGGATATACTAGTTATTCTTCATTGGATAATCTAAAATATTGGTTTCCCATTTTTGAAGATTTGGAAAACCTGTTGGATAAACACGTGACTGCATTTGTAAAAGACCTTCAATTTAATCTAAATGACAAAAAGATAAAGCTAGATTCTATCTGGATTAATATTTTGCCAGAAGGTGGTTTTCATACTTCTCATTTACATCCGCATAGTGTTATCAGTGGAACAACTTATGTTTCCGTTCCCGAAGGCTCCAGTGCCATCAAATTTGAGGACCCTCGTCATAGTATGATGATGACCGCACCAACTCGTGAAACTAATGCACGTGAAGAGTTACGAAATTATGTTTCTATTGAACCTGAAGTTGGTGAAGTATTACTTTGGGAAAGCTGGCTCCGACATGAAGTACCTATGAATATGGCAGAAGAGGAACGCATCAGTGTAAGCTTTAATTATGGCTGGGAATAACAACATTTAATAATACCTTCTCTTAAAACTTTGCTCTACGTATTTTCTATTTTTCTTTAAGAAGTATGCATCTCAAGAAGCGTTTTCTTAAATCATTGCATCTATTCTAAAAAAGAAGTAAAACAAAATAGATTATTTCAATCCAGCGTATTGTTAAGGGCGTATCATTACTCCTACTTATGTTGGAATGTTGAGCGTAAGAAGGAACCTTGGGTTCATCATTTGCTTTTAATGGCATAAAAAATAATCATATCCCTTATTAAGTATCGTTTATTTATCTTTGAGTTGTGATAATCAATAACAATAAAAAGAAAGAAGAGTTAAAAGACTCTGGATTTAGTAACATTCCTCGTGGAGAAGGAACAAGATTAATCAATAAGGATGGAAGTTCCAATGTAAAAAAAGAAGGATTAAGTTTTAGAGACTCCTTTAGTCTCTTTCATATACTAGTCTCTATGTCATGGCTTTCATTCTTCCTGTGTCTTTTTCTGGCATTTGTTGTTATCAACCTAGCTTTTGCTCTCATTTATGTTTCTATTGGTATAGAGGGTATCAATAGTATTAAATCTATGCAGGATACTCCTGACTTTATCAAAGCAATCTATTTTAGTGCACAGTCATTGACTACAGTTGGTTATGGTCATATCAGTCCCCAAAATAATGCGACAAGTATTGTAGCCGCCTTTGAGTCGTTCATTGGACTACTTGCATTTGCTGTAGCAACAGGTCTATTATATGGGCGGTTTTCAAAACCAAATACAAGCGTCATTTTTAGTGAAAATGCACTTATTAGTCCCTATAAAGAAGGGAGGGCAATTATGATTAGATTGGCCAATCCAAAAAATAGTCAGATCATTAACGTTCAAGCTGAAATGTTTATCAGTTATCATGAAAAAACGGACAGTGGTATTGTTAGAAGATTTTTTACATTAGATTTAGAAATCTCTCATATTAACATTCTTGCAATGAGTTGGACCTTGGTACATGCATTAACACAAGACAGTCCATTGAGTAATTTAAAAAAGGAAGATCTACTAAATGCGAATGCTGAACTTATGGTTCAGATACAAGGTTTTGACGTTACCTATAATCAATCCGTAAATGCCAGAACATCCTTTAAGTATAACGAAGTTAAATGGAACAAAAAATTTGCATTTATATTAGGTAACGATGACGATGGAAGAGCTACGATAAACTTAGGAAGACTTTCTGAATATAAAGAAGTATAATTACCTCAACATTATTTTAATTCTATATTCTGCGCACCTGACATAAAGGTGTCTCTAAGTTCATCAAATCGTTTGTGTTTAGTTTCTGACAATAGTATGTATTGACACTTAGAAATGCTTTGAGAAAGTCTTATAAGGTCTGCTTGCTGTCCTCCTTTAAATATGAAATCAGCTTCATCTACATAAAACAATTCTAGTTTTCTCAAATTAATGCCATTTGAAAAGTATATTTTGGTTAATCGTTTTAGTGTAGTTATAACAATATCCACCCCTTCATATAATTCATCTCTCTGATCTGCTAGTTTTTCTTTTTCTGTAATAACCGCCATCAGTAAATCATCTCTACGTAATAAAGACTTAAATATTTCTTGCATTTCTAAAGCAGCATCCCTATCTCTAACTACAATTAAAGCCCTTGGTGCATCATCTTCAGATTCTGTTTTAAGTTTTTGAATTACATTAATAGCAATAGACATGGACTTACCAGCACCTTTTGGAGCAACAGCAAATAAACTGGCGCCACCCTTTACTTTAGGAATAATTTGTTTTTGAAACGGGGTTGGCTCCGTAATTTCAATACCTGCTAAGCGTTCTTTTAGGGATTCGTCTAATTTCTTAAATGACATAATACTTATAATATATTCAGCGCAAAGATAATAAGAAGTACTACTTCCATTGAATAAAAATCTATAGATGTCAAAATATAGGATACCCCAAAACAATTTGAGGCCTTATCCGGGACCCCTCCCAAATAAAACCTCAAATTAAAACTACAAAAACTACTACCTCTTACTTTTCGTTTGAAAAGACTGTTTGACCAAAAATGATCAGTGCTGTGAGCAAGGTCTTGAACCTTATAAAGAGGTTAGCGATATCACAAAATTCAATTTTCCTACCCAATATTTGGTGGTCCACCCCTAGAGTATATGTCTTTCGAAAATTCGATCTACAACACCACTCCTATGATTCATTTATTCCGTATTCTTCACCCTCGAGACAAGAGGGGTTTTGTTTAGCCTCTTTTCAACCGAAATTGAAATTGCTAACTCACAGTATTTATATTTTAAAGAACTTTTCTTTGCTTTTGTTGACTACAAATATACGAAAACAAAGCTTTCATTGCTAATTAATCACTAAAACCACAAAATTATTACCTTTATCACAATTAAAAGAACAGAAACAAATCAAATTCATAAATTATGTATCAGAAATATGACGTTCATTACGAAATTGATGATTTAGATCGATCTATTTTATCTATTTTAACGGAAGATGCCAAGACTGCCTACACCGAAATAGCAAAAAAACTAGTTGTTTCTCCTGGAACTATTCATGTAAGAATGAAGAAATTAGAAGAGTTGGGCATTGTTCAAAAGGCCACATTAGTATTAGATCCTCAAAAACTGGGCTATGATTTAACTGCCTATTTGGGTGTGTTTTTAGAACATGGGTCGGATTACGAAATGGTAATTGAGGAAATGAAAAAAGTTCCAGAGGTAGTAGAAGCTTACTTTACTACTGGTAATTATAGTATATTTATTAAAATACATTGTAAAAATACGCAGCATCTTTACGATGTATTAAATCATAAAATTCAATGCATAAGTAATGTACTTAGGACTGAAACGCTTATATGTCTAACCGAAAGTATTAAAAGGCAAATAAAACTATAAAAAAAAGCTTCTATTTGCTATTCGAATAGAAGCTTTTTAAATATTTAATGTTCTGATTATTTAATCATTAACATAGAAGTTTCCGCATCAGCAGGAGCTGCTTCTGCTTCTATGTTATTCTCTGGAACATCTGGAACATCCTACATAGAAAGATCACTATGGTTTCCACCTAATAATGGAGCAATTACTAAACCAACTAAACAAGTTAACTTAATCAAGATATTCATAGATGGTCCAGAAGTGTCTTTAAATGGATCTCCAACTGTATCTCCAGTAACAGCAGCTTTATGTGCATCAGAACCTTTATAAGACATTTTTCCATCAATCTTAACGCCTGCTTCAAAAGACTTCTTAGCATTATCCCAAGCACCTCCAGCATTATTTTGAAAAATAGCCCAAAGTACACCAGATACTGTAACTCCAGACATAAAAGCACCTAATGCCTCAGCGCCCATTGAAAATCCAATTATGATTGGTGAAATAATGGTAATTAATCCTGGAAGAATCATTTCTCTCAGAGCAGCGTTAGTAGAAATTTCAACACATTTATCATATTCTGGTTCGTTCTTTCCTTGCATAATGCCTGGAATTTCTCTAAACTTAATTATGCAAATTTGCATAACTCTACTTTATTTTCAAAACAATGTATCAAATATTATAAATTAATTAACCTATTATTCTTTAAAAGATCGGATATGAATAATAGCACCTCTAATAATTGAGTATTGAGCAAAACAATAAGTAATCCCAATCAAAGTATTTGCTTGAAAAAACAGACCTGCATAGGAAAACTTATGGATAGCGAGAATACTATCAGAAATAACAAAAGCAATTGTACCTCCCAAAATATACCAATAAGAATGCCACACCACTTTATTATATCGATAAGCCGCAGTTAGTCCCATGAAACAAATAGAAAAACCATATATCAATATAGGAATAGTAAGGTCGTCTAAATTGACCCATAACTTATCTATCAACACCCAATAATAAGAAGCAAAAAGTATTGCAAACAAGAAATATAACTTAGGGTCACCCTTACCGTTAGATTTTTTTATGGACACTGTAAATCCAATTCCGTAAGCGATCTTAGCAATAAAAAAAGAGCTTAAACCAATTAGAAAAAAGATTTCATCCTGTGGAACAAACAATAATAATATATCTCCTAAAAACGAGGCTATAATTGCAACAACCAAAGCATTTTTAAATGCTCGCTTTTCAAAACGGGTATGTTTTAAAAACCAAACCAAAAGTACGGGTAACAATAGCGGCTTGGTACATAATATTAAAACTTCATTAGAGTTTATTTCTCCAACAATCTCTAAAATACTTAATAAGATATATGTAAACAACCACATTTGCACAGCAAATCTATTGAATTTATGCAATAATACGAGCTTTACCATTCTGAATCCATTACCACAACCATCTTGATATGATTTTTGTAGCTTTGGTTAAAATGAAATTTAATAGAAATAGTATTATTTCTGAGCTTTCTTTTCAGACCGCAAGGTCTGGTGGAGCTGGTGGACAACACGTCAACAAAGTAGAAACCAAAGTGGAATTATATTGGAACCTTATAAAATCTATTTCTATCTCTGATGATATCAAAATTATACTTGCCCAAAAACTAAATAATAAGATCGACAGCAACGGAGTCATTAAAGTTACTTCTAGTAAAACACGCAGCCAAGCCACCAATAAGCAAGATGCCATTCAAAAGTTCTTTGTATTACTAGATGAAGCATTGAAAGTAAAAAAGAAAAGAAGACCTACTAAACCTTCTAGATCCTCAAAGAAAAAGAGACTGGATAGCAAAACAAAAGAAGGACGAAAGAAAAAACTACGTAAAAAAATAGATCCAAAAAATCCTCACTAATCTTATTACTTTAATTATAAAAGACACCGCTACATAATATATATCCTCTAAATTCAAAACTAACAAACATAAAAACTACGGTTAAAGAAATAATTGGAAAACTAACCCTCCATTAGTCAAAAAAATAGAGCCATAGATCGAGGAAGTGTAAAAAAACTATAAATCACAAAAGGAAATTGTTATATTGCAATAGAAATTTTAGATTTTTAACTTAAAAACTCTCTTCATATAAATACAGTTTGCATATATACAAATTCCTTTTTAAGGGTTAATTTATCTGATATTAAATTAGTAGTTAATATTAAGGAACTAAACTCATACATAAAAAAACAGATGGATAGCAGTATTTCTCTTCTTTACCTATGTACCTTTAAATATACTTCTAAAATTAAACTTGTTTTTGAAGAAAGTTTGCAAGAAAAAATAATAGACCTAAGGATTATATGTTAACCAAATTTTACAGTTACGCCTCTAAATGAATTTAAGATAATGTCTAAAAAAACAAATCATAAACTTCTAACTCTTCAAATGGAGAGATTTAATATTGACCTTGACAAAAATCCAAAACTGCAAGGCTTTATTGAATCTGTTAATGATACATATGGTCAATTCGATAAAGAAAAGACTATTCAAGAAAATAAGTCATCTGATTTAATTCAAAAAATAAGTCGCATCAGCACCAATTTAACCCATGCAACAGAAACTATAGACAGTTTTAATTATCAAATTTCTCACGACTTAAAAGCTCTTATTATAAACAATATTAGCCTTGCTAAAATGGGAGCAAAATATTTTGAAAGAGATAACAAAGAGAAACTAGAACTGATACTAAGTAAGCTTAAAAAGAATTCCCAACTAGGAATGGAAGTTATTGAAAAGTACTTAACCATTTCTAAATTTGAAGCTCAAGTTAAAGAATCAAAACCGCAAATGGTAGATTTAAAGTTTCAAATAAACCATATTTTAAAAGAAACAGATTTAGATCAAAAGTTTGTAGTAAAAATAGGTACAGAAGATTTTTCAGAAATTCTTATTGATGAAATTTCTATACAAAACATACTTCAAAATTTTATAACCAACGCCTATAAGTACAAAAGAGAAGGTGTAAATCCTGAAATATCTTTTAGTTTTGAATCAGTTGAAGAATATAATTGGATAATTGCCGAAGACAATGGCATTGGGATTAATCTAAAAAAACATAAAGAAAAAATATTCAAACCCTTCACAAGATTAAACAATACCGAGATAGATGGCTCTGGTATTGGTTTGTTTATTGTAAAAAAGATTGTTTCCAGATTAAATGGGGAGATTGAGATTAAAAGTAAACTTGGCTCGGGAACTAAGTTTATTGTCAAGCTCCCAAAATAATTAAATAACACCTTATTACTATAATTTTTTATTCTAGAGTCAATATATCACGCTTCTAATACAATAAGGTTCCAATTATTAAAACGAATTTGAAACATAAATTATGGTTTTTTCGTTTTATCATTGTAGCTTTATCACTAATATTGATTTTTAGTAAATTGATTAAGCATAAATTAATCCAAATAACTCTAACTCAAAATCACCTGAAAAACCTATGTTAATGCAACAAATAAAAAAGTTAATAAAATGAAAAAGCTTGATTTTTATTTAATAGATGATTCAGAAGTAAACAACTTCTATAACGAAGATTTACTTAATGATTTAGATGAAACTAATTCTGTTAGCGTTTTCTCAAACGCTCAAAAAGCACTAGATACTCTTATAAATAATCATAAAAATAACAACAAATTACCAGATGTAATTCTTTTAGACATTAGGATGCCAGAATTGGATGGCTTCGAATTTCTAGATGAACTAGAACAAGAGATAGAGGATGAAATTTTTACTTCAAAAATATTCATTCTAACCTCAAGTAAACATCGAAAAGATTTGGAATCATTTGACCATCAGTTACTCGCCTCGGAATTTCTTAACAAACCTCTTGAAATTGACGAAATTCAAAAACTATTAGAGAAATACTTTAAGTAAACTATTATTCTATTCTGAAAGGATCGGCATCTAAATATGCTGGAAACTTTTGGCGATATTCTTCTATTGTATTCTTATCCATAACAACAGTATCTATCGATTCTACATTTATATTATGGTTATCTAATTGTTCTCCTTTAAAGTTAAAGACGGCAGACCTGCCATCATATTCTACCCCATTACCATCTTTTCCGACCCTATTAACCCCAACACAATAACTCCAGTTTTCAATAGCTCTAGCTTTAAGTAAACTAACCCAAGCATCACTTCTTACTTTTGGCCAATTTGCAACATAGATAAGACAGTCATACATAACTGACACTTCTCTACTATTTCTACTCCAAACAGGAAAACGAAGATCGTAACAAATCTGTAAACAAAACCTAAATCCTCTATAACTCACTACAACATTAGTATCCCCAGCTGTATATTCTTTATCTTCTCCCGACATTCTGAATAGGTGCTTTTTATCGTAATAGTCTATTGTGCCGTTTGGTTGAATAAAATACATTCTGTTTCTAAATTTGCCTGATTTCTGTACCGCTAAACTTCCGCAAATTGCTGCATCCAGACGAGCAGATTCGGCTTTCAAATCTTCAAACAGGGGGTCATCTGTATCAATTGCAACTCTACTGGGTTCCATAGAGAATCCGCTTAAAAACATTTCTGGAAGCACTAAAATATCGGTATCTAATTGATGGGTAGCTTTCAAAAAATTTTCCCAATTTACTTTTCTATTTTCCCACTCGATTTTCATCTGAAAAGTAGAAACCTTAAGCTTTTTAGACATAATTTGATATTTATTTAACACTTTTACAAACTTACATCATAAATATTTGGTTTTGTCAGCAGAATTCTGATATTTGTCCCAGAACTGCATTTATGGTCCGAAATTTTCAGTACTTTGCTTAAACAAATGTTAGTTCTATTACATCAAATTATGAATTATCTTAAATTAATATGCCTCCTTTTATTTACAGTATCTACCCTGTCCAATTTTGCGCAATCTGATACTTTAAACCAAACAGATGAAAGCGGTAAAAAAACTGGATATTGGATCATTACCGGAGAGGTAAAGCCAACTTCTGGCTACGGAGCAGACGATAAGGTAGAAGAAGGATCTTACAAAAGAAGTCGTAAACAAGGGCTTTGGATTAAATATCACACCAACGGAAACATTAAAAGTAAAGCAAAGTATACCAATGGTAGAGCAAGCGGACCTTTTGAAACTTATTTTGAAACAGGTATTCTAGAGGAAAAAGGGACTTGGAAAGGTGGAAGATATCAAGGAGGTTATGAGTTGTTTTATTCAGACGGATCTCCACGTCAAAAGAAAACTTTTAACGTAAGTGGCGCCACAGAAGGTACGGTTACCCTTTGGTATCCCAATGGTCAAAAAGAAATTGAATTTCAGACTATAAACGGTCAAGAGAATGGAGTCGCAACTTGGTGGTATGAGAATGGCGACAAGAAAAAAGAGCAATCTTTTACAAATGGAGTTTCTGATGGACCTGCCAAAGAATTTTCTAGAATAAACTCTAAATTTGAAGATCCAAATAAAAAGCTAGCTAAAAAAGGGCCTAAGATTAAAGGAACTTTTAACGGTAATAGTGGGTTAGATGATTGCTACGGTAAAACTTACGATGCCGATAAAAATATCTTAATGGATGGGTGCTTTAAAAATGATCGTCTATTCGATGGCCGTCACTACATTTATGATGAATTTGGTCTATTAGATCACATTGATGTATACAAAGAAGGTGAATTTGCTGGAAATGGTGTCATAGGCACTAAAGACAAATAATCATCTTTAATTTTAACATTTACTTTCTTAAAATCTACTTCAAATTCGTTCTAAGCAATTATTAAAAATATTGTATTGAAAGGGCGGAGACTGGTTTTGTATTAGAATTTCATCTTTGTGTAAAACATTGAAATGAAACTTGCTTTTCTAAGTATTATGCCGTATTATTGATTGGATATTAACAATATATTAGTAGATTATGGCAGTAGTAAAAGCAGCAAAAAAGAAGATAAATTCTTCTCCAACCATTGATGAAAATACTTTATTAAATGCTTTTAGATTGATGAGTACCGCTATGGAGCTCACCACTCTTTATGAAGAAAATAAAGCCATTACTGCTAAATATGTGCATGCCACTTCTAGAGGCCATGAAGCTATTCAATTGGCACTTGGAATGCAGTTATTACC
>JAUKWC010057051.1:0-39463 GCA_032356245.1 Endocladia muricata | reverse complement strand
GTCAGGACTGGGTGAAATTGTCAGAGACAATGGTAGGGATCTCAGCATGTGAAGCTTACGAGCGCTTTTTCATACAGAGGCGATAGCAGAGGGTGCAGGAAGGAGTATAATATGGAGGTTTTCGTCTCTGAAGGGCGAGTAGTCGAACAATATCGAAGGACGTCAAAGTCTCTGTCGCCCACGGTGGGGAAGAGATGGACTGGAAGACAGCCAACGACGGTGCCGGGAAATTACGCAGCGTCGGCGGAAAGTGGCAGTGAAGTTGAGGAGTGTGAGATGCACGGGATAGATAACTGGGGCGCTGTTCTTAAGTGTAGTGGCAGGTTTATCTGCATAGAACTATATGCAAACTAAAAACGAGTTGGTCCCCGACGTCCTGGTATCTCGGATGACACCCTCGAACACGCTACCCATGACTTCTTCCTTGACGTCTTGAAAAACTGGCCGGTATGTGCCAGTCGGCAACGGGTGCGCGAAGAGATCCGTGTTGCTCTGCGAGGGGATCACCACAAGGGCGGGAGTAGCAAGATTCTATATTAGCTTGCGATAGTTGCTTTTGCAAGATCAGGAGACGGTCCCTGAAGTAAGCAGTCACGATGGACGTCCCGCTGTGGTCCAATACACGAGTTGCGGAGGAGCCCTGATGATGAAGCCCCTTCTCGACTACAGCAGGTGTGAGGGAGCGAAAATCTTGTAGGGAGCGAATGCGGTCTCCAAAGCGCGCGAGAGAAAAGTCGGAATCCCTGAGGATAATGATTATCTCGTCAACCGTGCGCGGGCCGGCAGTCCTCTCTACTTCGGCGAGAGAAACTGTGATAGATTGTATGAGGAGTTCTGTCTTACCTGTTGTCGGTTCTGCATCAGGACGACACAGAACTGGGAGCAGGGGAAGCAGAGGTGCCGGAGCCTCATCGAAAACGACGTTGTCATCGTAGTGGACAGGGGGTTGTGGGGCGCATGAACATTGCAGAGAAGTACGGACGAGCTCGGACGGCCAGTGTGCTCAGAAGTGGCACTGTTGCTCGTGTTTGGAAAGGGAGTACGCGTAAGAAGACGAATAGACCCAGTGCCAAAATCCGCAGCGCATGTTGAGGGCTGGCAGAGATGCGTGCAAGGCAAAGGACTGGCGGGAGGAGTGAGAGAACGGAGAGGTAGGACGTTTTCCACGGGTGAAGCTTTCTTCTTGCTTTCACTGAGTACAGGACGGTAGGTCCGCTCGCGAGCCCTCTTTCTCTCTCGAAACATAGTACAGGTCTCGTGCACGCTGGAGTGGTTAAGGTGGAAGACGAGGCCTGCCATTCGACACACACGCAACCTATTGGATGAGTCGACGAAAGAGCATCATGCATTCGCTGACGGCTACTATCACGAGAGGTGGGAGTCGAAAAGCAGTGATACTGCAATATCTCTACTTGAAAGATTGTCAGATTTTCGTACGGTCGAGGGTAATTTCAAGGCACGGCGGCGAAACTGTGGAACGCAACAACCTGCAACAGACCCTATTTAAACCGCAGCGACGCGCGACGCCACCTCGTCAAATCTAGAAAGGTACCCTGCCGTCGTGAGAAAGTACTGAGCGACGGTTTTTCCTTATGATGCGACGGCGTACACAGGTAAGCAGCGAGTATTCGAAACGGTATCCGCACGTGCGCGAAGGTTTCGGGCAATAAGCGTGGTGTGGTTGCACAGTGGCAAGATGTGTTTGGTGCGATGCAATGCGAGGAGTGTGGGCTGTTGGAGGCGCAGAGGATGAGGGGGTACTGGTGATGGTGGGGTGTGGTGTGCAAACTGGAAGGGATGGTGGGCGGGATGGATGGCATAGTTGAAGAATGGAAAGAAGTGTGGTGTGCGACGCGATGTGGGGAGTGCGCGCTGTTGGAGGTGGAGTGCGATGCGATGCGAGCAGTGCGTGCTGTTCGAGGTGGAGAGGGTGAGGGAGTGCTGGTAGTGGAGTGTGGTGTACAAAATAGAAGGGATGGTGGGCGGGATGGGAGGCGTCGTCGAAGAGTGGCGAGATATGTGATGCAATGCAGAGAAGCTGGGTCATTGGAGGTGGAGAGGGCGAGGGAGTAGGGGTGATGGTGGGGCATGATGGTGAAATTGTAGGTCCGTCCAAATACTCTAGAAGGACTATTCATATCGTAGTACAGAAATGTAGTAGAACTAGACCGGACGCTCACCGCACGCAGTGAACGTTTGGTTTTGTTTCACCAAGTGCGATGCGTAGCAGTACTGCATTCGTAACTGCGAAAAGTGAAGTTGTAGTGCGATAATAATAGGGTTGGACTTCCACACGTCGCAGTACGCTACGCAGTATAACTGCATCTTGGACTTCCACCGGCCGTAGTATATCGGCTAGTATTACTAGACCGGGAGTTTCGAAAACTGCAGTTCGAAATCTAGTATTACTAGATCTGGACGTCCACTTAGTGGAACTCCGAGTCTAGTAGTACTGGACTTGGACGTCCACTTAGTGGAACTCCGAGTCTAGTAGTACTGGACCTAGACGTCCACTTGGTGGAAGTCAGGGTGTAGAAGTACTAGACCTGGAACTGCAAAACGTGTAGTAAACCACCGGTATTACTAGACCTCGTACTGCACTCAGCGGACGTCCGCATCCATTTCTGGAAACACAGACGCACCGCTGCGGTCCAATGCATGAGTTGCGGAGAAGCCCTAACGATGAAGGTCGTTCCCACCGGTATTACTAGACCTCGTACTACGCTTGGTGGACGTCACCATCCGTTTCCGTGAACAGAGACGATCATTTGGATCTTATCTACTCCACCAGTTTTTGGATACGGCAACCCAGGTCCGAATACCAGCTGTGTCTCTATGCTCCGTCTGATCACTGCCACGTTTGCTCCTGTAAGTAGCCGTAGGCTGGAGCTGCTCAGAGTACTTTGCAGTACAGTCTCACATATCCGACCCCGACTTTGCTCGATGTGTTAATAATATATGATTGTGTTCCAGAACCTGACTGTAGGTATGGCATGCCCATGGTTCGCGATTGTAACCTTGAACACGAACTTAAAAAAATTATTTCAATGAACGTGTCTTAGCACCGCATCTATGGGGGTGTGGCTCCAGGGCTACGCGTCTGGTTTCAGATAGGAATCGACGGCGTGATCACGACCGGAACAGAACAGGCGTGCATCACTCATGTGACCAAGGTACCAGTGTCAGTCGACTGGAGATAAACGGGCTTCAAGCGGGTATGGACTAGAAACCGTTTCTGTTCTCTTCCCAATGTAGGACCACATTCCCGTCAAACTTCAGAGTCTCCGTCTGGAAAGATGATCTGGTGTATCATTCATTTGGTTCCAGAAATCAAACTCCCATGTAAATGAGAGAATCACCTCAGGCTACAGCAGCAACGGGGAGTGTGCTGAACCCATTGTTGGACATCGGTTTGGGTGTCGTTAGAGCGAAAACGATATGTAGTGACTATGGATAGCTTAGCTAGACGAAGCAGATTCTAAATTGCACGCCACATTTTGCGATACCTCCAATGAAATCGGAGGTTTCCGAAAAACCAAAATATGACAACCTCGCCTTGTAAGCAGGACTAACGAACGAATCGTCTAGATGCCATTCGACAACGGGATCGGCAATGAGCTCTTCTTTACCGCCACCTATCCAATTCGACGATTCACGTCTGTCCTGGGCGATGTATGTTACCCTTGCCGGCATTGCAAGGGACTTCATACCCTCTTATATCCGCTGAAGAGATGTAATCGGCTCTAGACTAGATGAAGTCTTTTCACTTTAGAGTAACGGCTCCCACTCGCTAACTTTGGGTACTCATATGCGCACATGTACTTACCTTTCGCGCGTGCACCTCTTTGTGATGATTGATAATCTGACAGCTATTTCACCGTTTTATAGGAAGTTTGGGTGCGAACAGAAATGTGCGCCTCTTGAAATGAAGACTCCAGAATGTGCACCATAACTGTAAACTTCTCATATGACGTGTTCTCGATTGGATCATTCATGAAATCATATAACTCCAGTGCTACCCAGACAACAGTTCTGCAATATGAACATGGGGAAATGCCCGCTGTCGCCGCAAACTTCCTAGCCCTATCCACACCTGCTAACATCTTTACTTTTCATTACGCCTCGAAACCTGTGCGCGAAGCAGGGAGCCCTACCTGAACCTCTCTACCCGAACCAATTATTAATGGTCAACTAAGACCAGCTATCGTGATGAGTAACAGGCACTAGAGCTTGACGCGAAAAGCAATTTTTGGAAGAGTAAACGACCGTAGTTTATCGTTACGATCTTTGGTGGTAACCATCGAACGCATCAAGATGCGCGCTAGTGGCGCCAACTTCTTTTCCTGTTAAGGGATCTTTAGGGAGTGACATGTACAATTGGCATTCTGCTTTGTTTTTGCAGATTTCCCCATTTTCATGGAGAGACGTAGTCAGGGGAAAGAATGATAAAATTAGATGTTCAGATAACGGTTGGCGATGAGAAGGATTACTGTGATGGATTTGAGATTTATGCGTTTTCGCGCGTAAGAGTCTCTCTCTACGGACCTTCAAGAGTTACAGTCCGGTTTCTCTTCCAGCTCAGTTATTCGCAAATAACGTCCCACCCGAGTTGCAGAATTCTGTAGTTTTTTTTAATATGTTACACGTGTCGCAAAATTCGGCAATTGTATATTGTAGAATTCTCCAGACGTAATCTCACCATTTTCATACAGATTTCTTGCACACAAGGTACTGGTTAAACTTGTAATACGTTGCTTCGAAAGAGCGACGAAACCTGAAACGCGTTAAATTCTGTATTGAACATACGCATGGAGAGTTCAACGCCGCCGCATGGCATGTGATGAGTGGCTTAAACTAACCTTCCCCGTTCTAAGCTTTTTCAGGATCATCGTTTTTTCACGTGTACCACGTACACAAAAGTTTGCTATGATAATGTTCCTAGTAATCCATACAGAAAGTTTCGTTATTCTCCGGCAACCGCGAGCTCAAATCCGGCTCCGTCCGTTCTTTCTAGTAATGAGATGAGTCTTTGTCGCATTTTCTTTTCCTAACCTGACCAGGCTTGTAGGTCTCACTTAGTCACGAACGCCCCCACTCTGTCGTTAACTGCTCCGAAAGCCCAATTATTTCGGAACCGTATCAACACACTGTGCTCTCACTCCACCTTCTTGGATTCCCCGCAATGCATCTCGCCTTTGTGCCTGCAGTAAGCTCAGCTGCAACGACGCGCCACCGCACTCTGCCACATGTCTCTACGTCTACTCTTTCTTCTCGCTCGTTTCATGGAGGCCGGATAGGTTTCTCCATTGCGCATGGCCGCCACGTACTCCCTCGCATAGACGTTGCATTTTTGCGTCCGCGTAGTAATGTACGTATGGCTCGCGAGACTCCTTTGGAGCGCCAGCGCAATGTCGGGATCATGGCACATATCGACGCAGGCAAGACGACCACTACTGAGCGCATTCTGTACTACACGGGTAAGAGCTATAAGATCGGCGAGGTGCATGACGGCGCGGCGACCATGGACTGGATGGCCCAGGAGCAGGAGCGGGGAATTACCATCACATCGGCCGCAACGACCACGTATTGGAATGACAATCGCATCAACATCATCGACACGCCCGGTCATGTCGACTTTTCAATTGAGGTGGAGCGCTCGCTTCGTGTCCTGGATGGCGCCGTCGCTGTCTTCGACTCGGTGTCCGGAGTCGAGCCGCAAACAGAGACCGTGTGGAGGCAGGCAAATCGATACGGCGTACCACGCATGTGCTTCTGCAACAAGATGGACCGCACTGGTGCCGACTTTTATATGACTGTCAAAATGATTGTCGATAACCTTGACGCCGTCCCGGCCGTCGTGCAGCTTCCAATTGGCGCGGAGAGCAATTTTACTGGTGTTGTCGATCTCGTCGAAATGCGCGCTATTATCTGGGAGGAGGAAAGCTTGGGAGCTAAATTCCGTTACGACGAGATTCCGGCCGACATGGTGGATGACGCCGCCGCGTATCGCGAGCAACTTGTAGAGTTGGCAGTGGAGCAGGACGATGACGTGCTCACTGCGTACCTCGAAGGTGAGGAGATCACGGTGGAGACCTTGAAGAGGTGCATCCGCCAGGGAACGATTGCGAACGCGTTTGTACCGGTTCTTTGCGGGACAGCCTTCAAGAACAAAGGCGTGCAGCCTTTGTTAGATGCAATTGTCGACTACATGCCGAGTCCGCTTGAAGTTGCGGCAATCAAAGGGATCGATGCGAATACCGGAGAAGAGGTGGTGAGGAAGTCATCGGACGAGGAACCATTCTCTGCACTCGCTTTTAAGATTGCGACCGATCCATTCGTTGGAAGTCTCACATTTACCCGCATCTATTCCGGCGTTCTAAAAACCGGAGAGACGGTAATCAATACGGTGAAAGGCAAGAAGGAGCGCGTTGGTAGGATGCTTTTGATGCACGCAAATGATCGGGAAGATGTGAAGGAGGCTCGGGCTGGTGACATTGTTGCTATTGCTGGTCTC
This sequence comes from Endocladia muricata, assembly GCA_032356245.1. Classification (NCBI taxonomy): domain Eukaryota; phylum Rhodophyta; class Florideophyceae; order Gigartinales; family Endocladiaceae; genus Endocladia; species Endocladia muricata. The sequence goes on along the minus strand of JAUKWC010057051.1, from coordinate 32,949 downwards.
AAAGATACGACCACAGGTGAGACTCTATGCCTGCCAGACAGCCAGGTTATTCTCGAGAAAATGGACTTCCCTGAACCAGTTATCAAAGTTGCAGTCGAGCCGAAGACAAAGGCAGACACGGAAAAGATGGGTGAGTCGCTCGCTAAACTTGCTCAGGAAGATCCTAGCTTTCGATTTTCACGAGATGATGAAAGCAACCAAACCGTTATCGAAGGAATGGGTGAGCTTCACCTCGAAATCATTGTCGATCGCATGAGGAGAGAATTTAATGTCGAGTGCACGGTCGGTGCACCCACTGTGAGCTACCGTGAAGCTATCACGAAAGCAGCTTCTATTGATTACACTCATAAGAAACAATCAGGGGGAAGCGGGCAATTTGCCCGTGTGGTTATCGAATTTTCTCCCATGGAGATGCAGCGCACTGATGATGACGAGGAAGTTCCCGACTTTGAATTTGTTTCCGCAATTAAGGGCGGAAATGTGCCGAAGGAGTATATTCCTGGCGTACGCAAGGGCTTGGAAAGTGAACTGGGCAACGGAATAGTGGCAGGATTTCCTATGCTCAACGTTAGAGCGAAGTTGACAGATGGTGCGTATCATGATGTTGACTCTTCCGTTCTGGCTTTTGAAATTGCCGGCAGAGCAGCGTTCCGCCAGGGTATCCGCAAATGCGGACCACGGCTCATGGAGCCGATTATGAAAGTCGAAGTCACCACGCCGGAAGAATCTCTCGGTGACGTGATTGGAGATTTGAATTCTAGACGTGGTCAAATTCAAGGTCTTGGCGACCGTGGAAAGGCAAAGACAGTGAGTGCGCTGGTGCCACTAAGCGAACTGTTTTCGTATGTGAGTAATTTGCGATCAATGACAAAGGGTCGTGCCAGTTACAATATGGTGTTGAACGGGTATGATTTCGTACCTCCTAACATCGAGACAGAAATTTCCGCGAAATACGGCAAGGCGGCTGTTGTCGAATAGTCCTCGTCGCGCAGCTTTAATGGAGCGAGGTAACAGAAGTAGCGATGTTTTTGGATGTTCATACGTGCGTGAAGATGAATTAGTTGTGAGTGGTGGTTCATTACTACTAAACCACGTTGTTTTAGCGGTAAAAAGCGAGTTTACTAAACCCCACTATACCTCAAAGTTCGAAGCCAGCAGTCTCATTGTACTAGAAGTAGTGTTCTCCCATAGTTGCTAATTGAAGTTGGCACAGCTATGTTGCCCCATCTTTGTTTCTCCAATAGTAGACTTGAAGCAACAAAGCTAGAAAAACAAAGCTGTTCCGACTGAAGACCAGAAGTCGCGTCCGTGTTCAATGTTGCTGGCTATGTGACGTCGGGAGAACTATAAATGGTGCCCTTACAGTCAGCAGCAACAGGCTACTGCGGTTTTGTAGCAGTTAGCACCGGACGTCAAGATGCCTCTACATCGACTGAACAACAGGCTCCTCGTTGGGTGTGCGAGGAAAGATGTTGCGTTGGGAGTAAATGACAAAATTGGGTTTGTTTCAATCATCAGCCAAAGAATCAGTGTACTAGAGTCAATAGACTTGCAGCATTGGATCATGGGCAGCCTTACTACATTGACGAGCAGAACACCAATCGAAAGAAAGTAGATCAATGCAGAATTGAGGATTACAACATTGACATTGGCATGTAGTTGTACTCTTCGATTATGCTTCCTTTGGGTCTTGAAGGCACGAAGCTGAATTTGTCCGCCAGTGTTGGTTGGGCACTCCTGAGATTCATTCCGTTGTCAGAGACGTGCCTTTATTCACAACACACTGCAGATGATTCTGAATGTATTCAAAAAGATATGTGTAACAGTCTGTAAGCCAATTTATCCGATGTTCTGTAATTTGAATGCTTTGCTGATCTGAAGGAGATCACTCTGTCAATATACAAGAGAGCCATGCCTTTAGCATAGAAAACCACATCGTGCAGACTACATGGCAAGACTTGGGTCCACAAAACAATACATCTTTACAGCATATGTGTTGAATACCCATCCACAGACAGGAGGCGTGAATTTTGAAAGCAAAACATTTTTCACCAAATGGGCCCTTGGGAGTTGAAAATTGGTTTTAGTGCCACGGAGCAGAGCTGGGCACTTGCCATTGGTCCACACCATATTAATGTAGCAATTGCAAGGTCTGCTACCTTATGCCGAAATCCCAAGACGATACAAGCCATAAAAACAACTGTGACAGTGATATTATTTCTCCCAATTGATCATGGCGTAGTTAAGACGACCGGGACGTTAGTGAGATGATTTTAATCAATTGTTTTTGACTGAGCCGCAGAGTGTGCATAGCGCAAAGTCAGTGCACTTACAAGCCGGAGAATAGGGATTCCAGAGAGCGGGTGGGCCCGACGTCGGTTGGTACGAGCCCTTTTACTCCTTCCCTCCCCCTCGCCTTGTGCATATTTTTGCTGCCCAACGAAATCTATTGTGGCTCAATGTCATTATTTCGAAACAGTGCCATTTTACGATGTTGCTATGCAGGGTTTGGAAAAACCAGTGGCTATGCAACTTCGAACACATGAAAAGGCGGTTTGGGGGAATGCAAGTAATGCCAATATCTTGTGGACACACATATGCAACCGAATGAGAGCCGCTCCTCGCAGCTACACATTTTCTGCACGGAAGGTCAGTCACCATGTCAGAGACGCCGAATAGAGCACCAGCTTATTGCAAACCCGCTTCTGTGAGAATGCGAACAGTGATAAGGAGCGTGCGTGCGCCAGAGAAAAATTAGAACACGTCGAATTCCACTTGCTGAGAAATCTACTAAAATCCCGAATAGGCCAATCTGAGTGGAGGTTTTTTCTCCCCCACTCAGCACAGCGTCGTCAACAGGGTGGTACGGGGCGGATGAACACTACAGTATCATGTGGTGTTCGTAGGGTGTGTCACCCGAGTGGAAGACAATACGAGGGTTGCCTCTGTGTTGTGCTTTGCACCTGATTCTCCCAATGGCCGTGGCAAACCTACGGTTGAGGATGCCTCTCCGCACACTCTGCACCTCGCAGGAGGGGACCACCATGAAAAAGCCCTGGTACCCGAATCATATCCACAGCATATCTCGACATGCAATTTGCATTTCCACCCACCTCCTTCATTTGACTTCTCAGTCTCCTTTACGACCTAATTCTCAGCTTTTGTCTCTGGGACTGCTCAAGCTCTGTTGGCATGCATGGGGGTGAATCCCCGCCACTCTCATCACTTCACTAGTTCATTCCTCATCAGGGCAATTTCGCACCACCCAGCCACCACCGCTTCCTCACTAAAGAACCCTTATTACTCCTAGCGGACCCGCTCTCGATTTTTTATTAATTGCCATTAGAGAGTACGAGGTCCAGACGTTTCACCTGTGCCAGTCTGTGCAGGTGAGCACAGATCCACCATCACTCCCGCTTAGTCTTCTTCACGTTCTTTGCGCTCACATTATCTGTCATCCTCCGCTCTCGTCTAAGCTTCTTCCTTTCCTGCATCTCTCACTCTAGTTGCTGGTCTCTAGCGACTGTCTTATTATTTTTGTGGCTGCAGTGAGCTCAGCCATCTATAAACATGAAGTCTACCTCTACTGCCGTCCGCATTCTTCTACGCCTGCGGGCTCCCGCGCGCAGTCTTTCCTCAGCTGTTGGTGCCTCCTCTCACTCCGCTGGACCATCAAGGCCAAACCCGTCGTCGAGCTGGTTTCGTGTTGCTGCTGTGACCGCTGCAGGGGTCGCCGCTGTCGGAGCAGCGTCCGTAGCGGCCGGGTCCAACCAGCCAGCCTACGCCTCCGCCTCCATCATCGTTACGGACGAACGCAGCGCCTTCAAGCCGCATCTCTCGGATCAGTACCCCGGTGTGTTTAAAGAGCTTGTCGACAAGCTGGGAGAGGAACTGGTTACGCTTGATGAGGATGAGCTCGAGCAGCGAGGGAAGGAGGCCTCTGGCTATGCCACACCTTCTAACCCCCAGGTGGTCGTGTTTCCAGAGACAACGCAGCATGTTAGCGACATCATGAAAATCGCAAATGCACGGAAGGTTCCTGTTGTGCCTTACGCTGCAGGAACCTCTTTGGAAGGCCATACTGTGGCTGTCAATGGCGGCATTTGTATCGACATGAAGAATATGTGCGAGGTTCTTTCCGTCAACGTTGAGGATATGGACTGCGTAGTGCAGCCTGGAGTGCAATGGATGGAGTTGAACGATTATTGCCGCCCTTACAACATGTTTCTAGGTGTGGACCCGGCTCCCGGTGCATGTATTGGTGGCATGTGTGGTACTTGCTGCTCAGGTACGAATGCTGTCCGCTATGGGACTATGAAAGACCAAGTGCTGAACCTGACCGTAGTGATGGCGGACGGTTCAATCGTGAAGACTGGGCAGAGGGCACGTAAGTCGTCCGCAGGTTACGATTTAGCACGAATCTTTGTGGGATCTGAAGGAACGCTCGGTATTGTTACCGAAGCGACTCTGCGCCTTCGAAATGTACCCGACCACATGTGCATGGCTCGGGTAACGTTTCCATCAGTTCACGCGGCCTGCTCTGCAGTGATTGAAATCTTGCAAAAAGGCGTTATGATGGGCGCCATAGAGATTATGGACGAAGTCATGGTCAAGGCTGTGAACAAATACGCCGGTATGTCATTGCCGCTGAAACCGACAATCCTCTTCAAATTTACAGGAACGAAGAGTCATGTAGAGGATGATATTCGCGTTGTGAAAGAAATCACATCGAAACACACTAAGGAAGGTTATCACTTTGCAAAAACTGAAGAAGAGAGTAAGCAACTTTGGGATGCCCGCAAACACGCCTTCTGGGCTTCTCAAACCTACTACGAGAACAAGGAGCTGATGGCAACAGATGTGGCGGTTCCGATTTCAAGGCTGGCCGACTGCATCATGCAGACGAAGAAGGAGCTGGACGAAAGCTTTTTGTTCTGTCCGATTGTGGGTCATGTGGGTGACGGAAATTTCCACACCGTCATTGCTTTTGACCCGAATGACCCCAAAGAAAATCATGAAGCCCATCGTCTGAACAATCTAATGGTGAGGCGTGCTATTGGAATGGACGGGACTTGTACTGGAGAACACGGAATCGGTATTGGCAAAAAGGAGTATCTCATTCCTGAACTCGGGGAGAATGCAGTTGACTTAATGAGGACAGTGAAGAAAGCTTTGGATCCGAACAATATCCTGAACCCCGGAAAGATCATTGATGTAGAGTGAGTACTTTACGTGTAATGTTGAGGGTAAAGTGATTATTCAAACAAATTGGAGACTACTGCATTAGGATCGCCGGCCACGGGATGCCCAGTGTTGTAGAGGCGGGGTGACACAATGCCATGGAAAAGCCTGGTTTGTGAAGTCATACTTGAGCAACGCCAAGGGGAGTAAAACAACTAGCGAGCATCAGAATGAGTAGCTAACTAGGACTTTCGACCGCGGTCTGGAGAGCGCAAGTAACTTCCACGCCCATCTCATAAAGTGAATGACTACAACGAAAAGAGAGCGAGGAGAGCGAGAATCAAAGAGATTGGGTGTACTCAAAACGACCAAAACATTCCCCCCATCAACTAATTGTCGCAGGGGAAGAATGGCAGTATTACAATTTATGTGATGTCAGGAAGCTACGAATCATTTGCCGTGTCAAATTCTGCTGAAGTACAAGCACCTACACCTTGTAACCCTGCAGGCTGAGCGCGTCCTTAAGCGAAGCAAGAAGAACGCAAACAACATCCATGCGAGAGTTATGTCCCATAAGCCCAATACGCCATACCTTCCCAGCTAAATCGCCCAAACCGTTCCCAATCTCAATCTGGTAGTGGTTCAACAAGTGAGAAGTGACTGCCTTCGGATCCACACCTTCTGGGACTTTCACTGTGGTGAGAGAAGGCAGGCGATTTTCCTTCGCGACCAAGCATTCTAAACCCATATCCTCAAGACCAGACCAAAACGCCTCCGCGACTTCCCGGTGGCGAGCCCAGCGCTTCTCGAGTCCCTCCTCCGCAACAATCGTCAAGGCCTCACGAATGGCATACACCATCGAGATGGGTGCCGTGTGATGATAAGAACGGGCAGCACCTTTTCCGCCAACAAGATAGCTAGCAACCATCTTCATGTCCAGGTACCAATTCTTAACGGTGTCCTCACGCTTCATGAGTTTGTCCATGGCACGAGAAGAAAAGCTGAGAGGAGCAACGCCTGGCGGGCAACTCAGACATTTCTGAGTTCCAGCATACGCAGCATCAACACCCCACTTGTCCAGATGGCACGGTACACCTGAGATACTAGTAACACAATCAGCAACAAGGAGGCAATCGTTGTCATGGCATAGTTGGCCGACACCCTCCAGTGGCTGCGCTGCCCCGGTAGAAGTTTCAGCATGCACAAGCGCCAAGATAGCGGGCCTGTGCTCCTCTATGGCCGCCTTGATTTCCTCAAACGAGAAGACAGTGCCCCATTCGGCTTCGATGGGAATGACGTTTCCTCCATAACGAGAAGCCATGTCCACCAGACGCTTACCAAAATAGCCGTTACAGCCGATTACAATCTTGTCACCCGGGCAAACCAAATTGGCCATGCACGCTTCCATCGCTGCAGAGCCAGTACCTGAGACCGGGATGGTGAACGTGTTGTTTGTCTGCCAAGCGTAACGAAGAAGACCTTTGACATCCTCCATCATGGAAATGAACGCCGGATCAAGATGGCCGATTTCCGGAAGAGACATAGCAGCATGAACTCGTGGGTGGGCATTTCCCGGACCTGGACCGCACAGCAAGCGGTACGGGGGATTGAGCTGTCCGATGGCTGGTGCCTTCGCGATAGCAGTGCATTCAAAATCGGTAAGGGGCCCGGTTAAACCTTCCGTAGATCCCATAGCACCTCAAAATAAACAATCCGGAAAGCAGAAATAACTGGAAAGAAGAGTAGCGATGATCAGAAAGACGAAACGAATTGGGACAGGGAGACAATCGGGAAGTCAAAGTGGAGAGGGGCACAGCGTCTCGACGTAAACAGGGCAAGACGGCCACAGCTCGTGACGAAACAAGATGCGGTTTATATAGGTCGAATCCAAAAACTATGCGAAATTTGGCAACAGACAGCAACAAAGCAGCCACAGATTCTGTGGGGACACCCCACCACAAAATCGGCAGCTCGAAAACGAAACGAAAGCCACAAACGAAGCTCACAAAGTCGTAATGCTTCGAACGAAGGTCCATGCACTCACCACCACACGTTTGCGCACATACGCTTCTCGGAGGTGATGCTCGTTCTGGGGACATTTATGCACGTGCAATAAATGTTTTCGTTTCACCGTGACAACTTCACCATGCATGGGCTTGACCTGCACGTGCAAGGATAGTTTTAGCAAGCTTCAATTCTGTTGCTGACGTCCAAGTTTCTTCTTCTCCATTCACTACTAACCAAGTGTTCCCCACCAGCGTACGCAAAAATGAGGACTAAACGATCCATTCCGGGTACAGTCCTAGAGAAATTTGGGCTGTTGCTTTCCCGAACCTATTTTTATTATACGTTGACGACGTGGCATATGTCGAGCAAATACAGTATATACTCAAAGTGATGACTTCGGGGTTTACGTCCACAGGATTTGCACAATTGAGAAATTACGCAACCATAATTATGCAATAGTTTTTCTGAAATTCCGCTAACCATCATCGCGTACTCAAAACAGAACTCCCCATTTTAGTTTCGCGATTACTCGGACAACAGTGCGGAGGTACGTAATTTCTCGCATCTATTGCGTACGAATGCTATACGCTAAGGGACAGCTACAATTTTAATTTTGCCAAACTCACTCGTACATTATAGAGCAGGTAGCTCTAGTCTAGTGTCTATTGGACATTTGGCCTCATATGAAGCCACCTTTTAAGTCGAAATATAAAATCACTAAGGCTTTTTTTAAACTTCTTCTTTTTGCCCAAGCGACGCCCCGTAGTGCTGAGAGCTCGGACAGGCTATAGATGCCCACCTTCACCGACAGTAGGAGCGGGAATTCTACCGAATATCCCGAAGAGTCCTCAATTTCCAAAACCCATGTCCTACACTTCCGACCCCCATCGCATCGTTGGATCGCGAGTTCATACTCGTGCTCGCCTTGTAATCTCCGCCTCCAAGTGTCGGCGGACATATGGTGCCAACTGAAAGGTCAAGAAAGTCTCTGGAGCCATCAGAGATGTCAAGAAGTCCAAGACCAACGGCAGAAATGTCACTGGCGCCAACATTAGCTGGAAGCTTGATGATGATATCAATATGGTTTCACTGTGGCTGACAAACATCAAGGTAGGGGAGATTCCAGAAAAGGACGCTGAAAAAGGAATCCCAATGGCTCCTCAAACCTCTGAGCAATCGGAAAACCAGTCGGGCCACTCAGAATCCGGTACCTACGTGGACCTTGTCACACCTATGGACGGGGAGGGTCACGATGTCACAATGAGCACAAGCCAAAATGAATTTAGCCCGTTTGTCGAGGTCAATGATACAGTGAGGACTCTTGCCGAAGTCAAAATGGAAATGGATGGCTTCATTTCCATGAAGCCTTGAAAGGCCACTGGTCCAATCGACGAGGTTGTATCTGAGAGCTCCAAACCGGTATCATTTACCCCATGCGACTACTTCATGTGGATGTTCCCGCGGCGTCATCTGGACTGCATGAATGGGCGGACAAATAGGGAATTGGGAGCAAATCTATCGAGACGACAAATAAAGTTGAAATGTTAAGTTTTTTTGGGGATTCTGGTCCTCATGACAAGATGCCAGTTTAGCAATTGTCACACATTGTGGAGCAATATTAAGAGCAGCAAGCACTTGTCGTCTGCGCTTTTTAGTGACACAATGCCCGCAACCATGTCGAGCAGCTTGACAGCTGCATCGCACTTACCGCACGTGTAAGCAGCGCTGAATGTATGGATACGAGATGGAACCTGGTCAAAGGTTTTGTTGAAGCAATTGATGATCATCAGGCTAGAAAATTCAAGCCGTCTGAACGTATATGGGTCGATGAGAGTATGACAAACAGGCGCTGGCTAGGGGGGAGCTGGATCTATATTGGGATTCCACTCGAAGAAATATACGATCGCAAGCCGGAAAGTGGATGTGTAATCAAGTCAGCTTGTTGCGGTGTCTGTGGCACCATGAATCGTCTCGAGCTGACATTGTCAGCAGATGGTAGTCTCCACCAACAGTTGGAGAGCAGCTATATTCATGAAACATCTGTACCTACCAGACTGGTTGAACTATCGTTTCAGATGGCCGGAGTTATTTGTGCTGATTCGCACTTTGCATCGGTTGAGATAGCTAAAGTGCCTCTTGACAATGCCATGCAGTTTACTGGTCTTGGCAGGAACCCCAGAAAAGGATACTCCGTTCACTACATTTTAGGACTGGAAATACCTGAAAAGGGATCCCGCGCCATGATGGTCATTGATAAGCCCGGGCCCATGGCTGCCATGTCGGTTGATAGGGATAGACAATATTTCATCAACTCTACTGGGACATCCTCGGCTGTTGACAACATACAACGTGGGAGGCGGAGGTCTCGTAAAAGAAACCCTCACCTGGAAAGCATTGAGATTGCCATTCCGAAAGTATGTGAGATCTGTTATGGAATACACTCCCAGGTTGACAAGCACAACTGCTGTCGTCAGGATAATCTTGGGCTGGAAAAGAAGTTCGTCGTTAAAGATTGCGCGATGAGAGCCCACACATGCCGACTGGTTATTTGCATCGTTGACTGTTACAAACGTTAAGCGGGATGCTGGAAGAGTCGTGTTCTGGTTCCGAACGATTTCTACTGGTAATCGGTATACGGACTTATTGATAATGTTGCGGACGGGGCTTTGCAGGCTCGTAGGAGGTCCGCAGGTGAAACCACGAATGTAAATATGGAGTTTGACAGTGGGTTTGGGTTCTATCTAGCCCCGGCAAAGCGCAGATGTCTGTTATATGACGGAGCATCATTGAATGTGGCTTATCAACCGCCCTGTTCTTGCTTTAAGAATAAGAAGAATTTGAAGTTGAGATGCTCAGGTTCCTTCCAAAATATTCGCCGAGAAGTTTATATTTTTCATCCTGAGACTGGTAGGGATTGCTTTAAGCAGCATGTCCAGGAGAATCATGGTTTCGCTTATGAAGGAAGTGAGGATTGGTGTTTGAAATGTTGTAGTAATTCTGGAAGTAAAGTCTGAATCTGATATTGGCAAGCTGTCCCGGTTGACATAGTATTTGTCACTTCTAAATGCCTACTAAAATTAAAGAAGATTTTGGAGCCCTCCAGAAGTTCTATAGGCGTCATGAAACTCTTTCGTTCTAGTTATATCGGCATGGGATACCCCTTCAGAATATGTCATCGTATGCTTTCTTCTGTTCAAATGAGATATTTTATAAGGATCGTAAAACGCAACTAACTCGGAACCTGCCGAGTCCTCAGAGACGAGTTGGAAGCTCAAAGGCGCTCAGAGAGAATTGGGCTCGAGTACAGATACTCTCCGAGTAGCCCGAAAACCACTGGACTAACTCCTCGCAGTGAGAAACAGTTGTAGGAAGTTTTCTACTTGCACGCGAAAGGAGCGCAAGAAGGACGGTACCGGTACTACACCGTTAAAAGCTGATACAAAATAGAAGGTTGAAATTACGTATTGCGGTCATGATTTTGGCTTCATACGAGGCTAACCTCACTATCTAGTAGACATTAGTATCCATCCCCATTTTGACCTCAGATGGGGTCGTATTTCGCGGATATATCAATGAGCCGAGGAGATGCCCAACTCCGCTGTTCTTCGTGTCTAATTGAAGGACTTGAAGTACTCTGTCCGAACAGACCCGAGCTGTAGAAAGCTCCGAAGGAGGTGTTGTTCAGTCATAGTCTGAGTGCAGCGGAATTTATGGTATCTCATTCCGTCCTCATCTTGTAGAACGAGGAAGAGATTGGTCATCTACATAGCAATTAGCTTATTCATGACATGTAAAGTAATACGCAATGAGGGCGAGACAAGTAACTCATGACGCCCTCTTCGCACTTCCCTACTGCGGAGGCCAAAGTACTGAGTGCGGTGCCTTCTCTAGACAGCAAAAAGACTGCTACTTGTAGCTCAGAGGAGATTCAGGGCTACCTTTGCGAAACTTTTCTCTATGGTGATAGAAGCTGACAATGAACAGACAAACGACTACTCATTCACGGGGAACGGTACGATTCGTGATGTCGATTAACCGGTGATACTGAAAGCTCTCAGTAGCCTGATGTCGTCCTACAAATATTCTCAGTATTTACATAAAGCTTCTGCATCCACTTTGCAGGGACACTTAAACCGTTTATTGATTTATTGCTCTAGCATTACAGGGTGCGGCTGAATGGAGACTATTTTGACGCAGAAAGTCTCTGACGTTTGCGGGCAAGTCCGAACAAAGATTTTAATCAACCGTAAATGGTGCTAGTGTCTGGAAAGTACGCGAGTAGCTCTAAAAGGTGATTTACGTCTTCAAGTGGCCGTGTTTTGTATCTATAGACTGAAGGCATGGTTTTCCATATTTACCTACGCGTCCGGTCGACATAAAAATCGACAGTAATCAGGACCGTATTCTTGTCATGGCATCGGAAATACCTCATTCCATCTCGATTGGCCTCTGCGGCCACCAAGGTTGGTAGAGTGTGTATCCTCAAACATGCACAAAATGGAATGCTTCCTGCGATACCATAATGCGCAGAGACAAAGTTTGGTTGCTCTCCCAGCGCATCCGCTTGGATCCAAGACCATCTGGTCCATCGATACTGAACTTGACTTGTCGACCCAAACGGTCTTTCTGCAATCATTCTAAGTTTCATGCTAGTCGTCTCTGAGCCGAATGAGACAAATGATTCTTATGATAACCTTTCATTGATGGCGTGCGTGGAATGGAGTCGTTCGCTACATGCAAGTGTACGAAAAGAATCCATGCCACTCCTCTCGTCCTGCAGAGAAGATATAAGGCCGTATAATATCTCTAAAGTCAACGTTCTCGCCGGACCCTACGCCAATTAGTTCACCCCTGTCATACTTGATCAGCTCCTGTGACCCTCCCAATACCTTTAGCTCACCATGCTGCTAGAAGCGATATAGAAAATTGCGAGAAAATATCTGTGAACGACCGAAACTACGATTAGTTTCTGCGATGAGAAAACAGCTTCCAGGATTGGAGAATAGTGAAGCCTTTCTTCAATCCAGGAAGTCCTTTCTATCCAGGTGTTGTAACATTGTTAGGCGCCGGTTTCCTCACCTCGTCTGTGTTTCCGGAATGAAACATGAATTTCGATGAGATGCAGTAGCGTAGTAAACCCTCGACACGTACTGCAATTTTGGAAATGCCTAGGAACTCTCACTTTTGCGGCTGTCTGAACTGGGAAGCTCGTCTATTGTGGCTATTTTTCGCGTCGACCCCGACTTCACAATAAGGAGATCTTCTGAGACACTACATTCTGGGAATGCCTGCTTCTACTTGTTATGTATCATTCCATTGTAGCTCATTTAGACAGTATTGCGAGTTGTATAGTACATCGCAAGTCTCTATCTCGCCCTATGTACCTTGGTGTCGTTTGATGACCTGTAGTCTTTCCCACGTGAACAAACCTACCTTGCGCCCTTTATACTGTAAAATGAACTCTTACAGATCCTGTGTTGGTGCAATGATGACTACCAAGCGCGTGACGCATCACCTACGTCTCCATGATACTGATTATGGTTCTTGGTCAAGTCCACTTGGAGTGGTTTACCCGAATTTGCGCCGGCATTACGGTGCAAAGAACGAAATAAGAAACTCCCGAATGTCTCGTGGGACAACAAACTAACACTACCGGAACGGAAAGGCAGAATCGATTAGAGGCCATGTAAGGTGTAGCGCATTGGACAGGTGCTGCTTGACGGGGTCAGTCTGGTGTGCGCCATAAATAAAAGGTCAAATGGTATTGCGAGGCGCAAATATAATGATTCCATCCCGCGCGTAGCTTTGGCGTAGTACAACGGTCTTGATGCACTATGTAGTCATTGATCAACAGTATTGTCTCGGTTGAATGTACCTGGGACGTTGTGGCTTATGACAATGGGTGCCTAAACGAAGCCACATGCTGAGACCTACAGCCCGGTTGGAACTTTTTACCGTGCATCAACGTTCTGGCCATACGGTATTGCGACGTACTTTTACAACGGAGAGAGGAATACGACTGCCAGGAAATCAATCCAAGCGGGCTGTAGTCGAACTACCGGGGACCCCAGCAACACGGCTGGCGTAGTTGTCTTCCCTTGTGGAGGTCTTGTAGGTGTGACACGAAGCGTAAAAATAAATTAGAGCGTGATGCGATGTAAAAGAGAGGCCGTGAACGTATTTCTCGTGAGCTTCACGAATGAGTATTTTCCTGGGTGGGAGAATCCCACTAGCGACACCCGTCGTGGGTGGTTCCTTGAAATACACATCAGCAGATATATGTTGTTGTTCATCTTCAACTCGCACATCTATACGCTCATTTGTCTGCACATTGGCAAACTCGTCCGTCTGTCATCATTAGCATCCCCCCAGTGAAACTTTTCAGTACCTCTTAGGAGTATTAATCATGCTACAGTGCCCCAAAATTTACCCACCTTTCCGTGCGACAGTTCCTGGGACTCAGCCGAAGTCTCTCGCAGCGACTTCGAGAAGGCCTGGTTATAGGGTCTGGTTCTGGCACTTGTATTTGTTGTTTAAGATTCGGGTACTGGATATTCCTCAGAAAGTTGTTTTTATAGCTACCTGATCGTTCTCCTTACTTTTGGGTACGCTGATTGTCTGCTCAATTCCAGCGGGGTCTCAACCCCTATCTCTCGACTTCGTCTCATCGGCGCTACCACTGCCTTCCACGTGCACTTCTATCAATACGACTGCGTCCGTGTTGTCTCGACTGCCGAACTCTTCAGCTCCTCAAGTACTCATTCCATTAACAAGGGCCATCTCGCTGGTCACGAACTGCAGTAGCCCAATTCATTTCTTAGAACGTTTCGCATGACACAACCATCCCTTGCGAAATGAAGTACATATAGTACCGTCACACCAACTTTTCTCTTACATGGTAACCGTATTTTGCGCCTGCGTGCGTGATGTGCCCATAACAGAGAAATGCAGAATTGGGCGGCACTGCGGTTTTCGTCATTTTGTACCATCTTCGCCCCTGCCACCTGTTCGCTTTCTTCCCCATACGTGGAAACGTGCAAATAGTGGCAAACGCAAGGGAGGGAGCCCACCGCCCAGCTCACTACGGCGACTTAGTCCAGCGACTTCGCTTGCATTCTGACGCCAAAGTCACTGTGCGGCACTTGTGGGGAGCAGTCCTTCCTAGTCAGCATGAACTGAAGTGCAGTCTTGGGTATCATCACCATTTTCTCAGAAATCTTCCTAATATAGACATTTGAGTCTACGTCTGTGGTTCCCAAAACGGATGTGGACCTCTACCGAGTGCGGCACGACATTAAGTAATATGCCTGGTCTACTAGAACTATCACAGTTCCATGTGCGGTGTTACTGCACCTGGACTTCCAACTTGTAGACCTCTAGGTCCAGTATTACGACAATCCGATTTCCACCATGTGAGCGTCCAGGTCTAGTACTAGCCCCTACCGTACTGCAGTTTTCGAAAGTCCGGTCTAATTTTTCGAGATTTCTACACTGCAACGTTTGCACTATTTCTAGAGTATCTGCACTGGTCTACGCTACCTTGATTACGCCGCGTTATTTTTTTCGGTCTGCCGCACTCTACCCCAGTACCAACAAACTATACCCCCGACACCACACTCCACTTGCCATGTTTTGCCACTCACTAACCGCACCATGGAACTTACTCACCTTCCCTTCTAGTGTGCAGCCACGAAAGCCACCTTGAACCCCAGTCCCTTACACCCTCGAACTACAAATGGGGATACTAGTTGCATCGCACCGCACCTCCTGTGTCCTGTCACTCTTCACTATCGCAACATTTGTGTTTCTAGATGTGGATGCGAAGATGCATAGTTTGTAGGATAAGGACTAGTAATAACCGTGGATCACGGGATGTTTTGCAGCTGCAGGTCCAGTACTGCTAAGCCCGACTTCCACCAGGTGGACGTGCCGGTGTAGCGTGGCTAGGCTCAGATTTCCACCAACTGAATTCCCTCATCTATTACTACTACACCGACGCTTCCACTAGCTGGACATCCCGACCTAATATTACTAGACTTAGCCTTCCACCAAGTGGATTTCGATCTCGATTGATACTAGTCACCGTACTGCAATTCTCGACAGGCCGGTAAAGTAGTACTAGCCTATATACTACAGCGTGCGGAAGTCCACGGGGCACTTGTAAAGCGTGTTGTTCAGCGATGTGTGGAGAGCCATCCCTAGTTTTCCTGCACTACAACTACGATTTCGGTAGTTCCAAATGCAATACTGCCGCGCATAGAACGTAGTGCAACTAAACCTGGCGTCCCCTTTGTGCGGTGGATATTAGGAGTAGTTCTACCAGAATTTCGTACCCCAGCATGTGCGGTACTTCCAGAGAATCCGGACAGACCTGCATTACCATTATCACGCCGCAACACCATCCCTGGTCTGCTGCACCTTTCTTCTCTTCCGACGGCGCATACTCTCAAAATTGCATTCCTGCAGTCATATCTTCCTACGCTCCAACCACACCACACATCCCGCCCACCCTTCTTTCCAGTTTTCACCACCGGAGCCGACTACCAACAGTACCTCCTCACTCTCTCCATCCCCAACAACCAACAGTCCCCGTATCGCACCATATACCCCACGTTTTGCCACGCTCCGACCACATCACGCATCCCACCCACCCTCTGTTCCGATTTTGACCACCATAGCCCACCACCGTTATCAGCTGCTCATCTTCTCCACCTCCAACGACCAAACATCCCCGTGTTGCGCTATGTACCCCAGGTCTTGGCATGCTCCAACCATACCACACATTGCGCCATAACTCCGTCTGGAGCCGGTGCTCCGACGTGACGAGAAATGTTCCACTTCAGATCCATGATCTTTGGTCCCATGCGAACACTGGATCGAAGTCGCCCTGCTACTTTCCGAACGCAGGCGTATGATGAGGAAAGAAAACTCGTCGCTTGGTCACTACTGCCAAAATAAGGGTACCTACGTGGATTTGAAGAAGTTGCGTGCAGTATCTCTGCGATTTGAATAGGGCCTCTAGCAGGTCTTTGGATTTCACGGTTTCGAGGCGGTTTCTCGAAATTACAGTAGACCGTCTGAAAGTTTGGAAAACTTTCGATGAGGAACTGTACAGTAGCACTGCACTTTGATTTTGGCTACCCGGCTTAGTAGCCGTCAGCAACTGCATCCATCTCTCTTACCTACACAACCAATAGCATGCCTTTATGTTGAGTGGTAGACCCTTCTTCCGGTGTGAGGACTCCCACGTGTTTGGGGTCTGTAGTAGATTGCGTGCGCGCATAAATGCTGAGACGCGAATCCGTAGTCTCGCCCTCGGTCAATACAAGAAGACCGCTTCGTTTGTGAAGGTTCTATATTTGTTTGTTCTCCCACTCGCCCCGGCAGACCGTCCCCTCGCCGTCCCCTCTGCGCGTGTTCATTATGCGCTGCAAGTTTCGGCAGTGCATCTTCTTGTCTCTTGACGCATACTTTCTTTCCGAAAAGAAGTAACAGTGTCACTTCCAAACATAGCAACCGGCCGAGCTCGTCTCTACTTCTCCGTAAGATTCAGTCGCCCCAGAGGCTCCTCGCTGATATGTGGACAGCATCCATGTTGATGGGGCTACGGCGCATCTGCTTCCAGTGCTCCCATTTCCGTGTCGCCCGGGGGCTAGGACCACTACAAGTAAGACTAACCTCCGCAGACAACCCTTACAGGCTCTCTTGCCAAGGTGGAAAGAACTGCCGGCCCACGCGCGGTTGATGAGAGTACCTCTATCCTGTGGAATCTCAAGTTCTCTCGCGCGCGCTTTGGAGACTATGTTCGCTCTTCAAAGTAGCGCTGCTCCCACACACTTCCTGTGATGAAGACGGGGCTTTACCATGAACGCATCTCCGCAGAACATGTGTCGGACCACAGCGGTACGCTCTCCAGAGGCGCTTAACATCGCAACCTTGGCCGCATGCTGCGAAGGCAAATCGCTCTAGATAACACACATTGTTGTTTGTACTGGCCTTGTGGGGATTATTTGCGGAGCTTCAGGTACCTCCTGTCCCGTCTCGTGTAGACCGACGTGTACGCCAAACTTTGCCAAGACCCCAAGGAAGAAGTCATATGTAGCCACCGTGGGGGTGTCACCTTGGACACGGCGACGTTGGGGACCGACTCATTTGTAGGCTGCGTACAGACCAATGCGGACAAGCTTGACACAACACTGAAGAACAGGCCCTTCGCTGTCTGTCCTCCACATCTTTCTCTCCTCTACTACGCTGCAACTTTACGTCGACGATGCGTAGTGCCCGGGCACACTATTGCTGGCTACCATCTTGACCGTCCACTCCCAACCATGGAAGACGGAACCGTTGACGTCATCCCAACATCGTCGACTACTTCTGGCCCAGAGATTGAAACCTCTACACCACTCTCCATCATGCACTCTCTGCTACTCAGTCTGTATGGAAACGGCCGCGTAGGCTTTACATCGTCAGATGCATCCTAGCATCTCTGCAATGCCACTCAGTCCGCACTGTGCACTGTTGCGACATATCCGAGGCCTGGGACATCAACGGCAATCGCTCAGGCACAAACATCAGGTAACCCTGTCACCGCTGCGAAGTACCCTGAAATCTTTTCACTTCGCCCGCCTCAACACCCCTATGAAACGTGACGGTCACGGTCCACTATCGCAAAAAAGTGGCCTATCCAGAGGTCGAGGCCATCACTCGTGCATCGAGAAGCAGGCCGACGTAATCAGGAGGCGCCACCGCGAAGGCACAACGAACCGTCTCGGCCTTCCATCTGCTGGGGCTCTCACACTTCCTGGAAGTATCACCTCAAAGTCCGGCCAGTCCCCTTCTCGATTCGTACTCCTTTTCAGGTTTTGAACCGCTCCATAACTTGCACCTCGTCATCTCTAAGCTGACGAAGCGCTGCATATTTCGTAGTGGCGGCCGCGACATCCTATTCACAGGGCAGACTTCCACATACAACAGTGGGAAGCAGCTCAGAGCAATTGGTACTGCTTTCCTTCGCGGAGTCAACAGAGTTCTGGTTGCCACTCAGAGGGACTTCTTGGTTCCCAGCCTAAATGTGAACTTCTCGGCGTCCAAAAACGGCAGTTACGTGAAGAAGTTTTACACAACTGAAGAAATCTGCAGCATGCTGGAGGCCAAAGATTATAAGTGCGTCGCCAAAGTCTTTCCCGTTTTCGCAGGAATCAGAGGCCGTAGCTGTGATAATGGTGATTATGCGCCGTTCGCATTGATTTGAGCTCCGTACTGAAACATTCTCACACTCAACTCCACACAGAGCCCAGACGGGCACAGAAGCTTCAACAAGGTCCGCAATCTCAAAAAGTGTGTCAATAAGTGAAATGTCTCCGTGCTCCATGTCTTTTGGGACCACCATGCCATAAGGCCCGATATTCTAATTTTTTGTCGCCTGCCGCACATTGCGTATGACATCCGCCATATTGGAGCGCTGCAGCTTCTTGGTAGCGGTGTTCAAGAACACGCTCATTTCCTATTCGAGCAAGACTACGGCCGCACATCCAAGTGAAGCGCAACGTCCGCGAGCGGACTTGTCCTCCGATTCCAACTCCTCAAAATGTCTGCTGCCTTGGCAGGGCAAATTTGAAGACGTACCTATGCGACCTTCCTTACCTCACGACCCTACACATATCGCTTCTCGGGAACGACGGAGGTCCCCAAACTGGCGCGCGGCTTCCTTCGCTACAAGGACATGCCTCCAACATCAGGAGTGACGTTCTTGTGGTGCTAGGTGATCATGTCAGCATTATACTCTTGGGTTTTGTTTAGGCCGAGATTCTCCAGTATCATTCGGTCAACACATGAAACCCTCACCAGATTGCTAGTATCAAAAGTGCTCATGTTCTTCAATGCTTCTGTCCTTCCGTCGACGAGTATCATCTTGACCTCATGGTGATTCGACTCGGCCCACCGCGGGAACAAGTCATTCGGCGCGTTTACGAATATAGGAGCTCGGGCCCGACGAGACAGCAGCGAGTCAGCTTTGTGTTCCTCGCCGCGGATAACAAAGAACAAACAGCCACTATACGGATGGCCCACGTTCATTTTCTGTTCCATACGCATGACTGTCAATCACCGCATCGTACCACATATGCCATCGTTCGGTACGTGAATTGTATTCCTCAAATCGATGTTTTTGATGACCCGCTGGGTGCATTTGCCTACGGCACCTTACAGATAAAAAAGTAAATTGTACACAAAGTTTCCTGCCGCTGCCGGAGATGTAGCGCCGATGGCATGACGAGTCCTCTGCTATTTGGTTCGGCCTGCACAAAATATCTGCTATCTCTGGTGTAGCTCACTTGGTGCGGCTAAATTTTCACATCCCCTCTTTAACATCGCTGCTCGATTGGCTCTATTAATGCTTCTTAATAGACGTGTTCTACTGAGATTCTGACGCAGAGCAAGTTCTACCAAAACGTTCCCCGACACCGCACACGTCATCCTGTCCGCACTACTACTAAAGACAATAAAACGATAATCCGCATAGTGAGCTGCCACTACACAAAGATGGTTTACCACCTTGCGTCTGTTCTGTGCACTGACTCATACTAGTTCTCTGCTGCACCAAACTGGACGAGGAGTGCTGCAGAGTTATGGCTGGGATCAGTGATGGACCAGAGGCGCAATTATAAAGGTCATACGGGTCTCGCGTCAGTATCGGCATGCGACATAACAATTGACAAAACTGCCAGCCATACTAGAGAGGTTGTCCAAAAACCACATCGTTTTTATTGGTACGTGAAAGCTGTTCTGAGAACTCACCTTCACCACGATTGTAGATACCCGATCGATGGCGGCTATGGGACCGTTGTCATCGTCTTTATCGAACCGTTTTATTCCGTCAGAATCTGACACAGACGACTTCCTCTCAATCGTAAAACTAGATAAATTTGTCCCTTCCGAAACTGTGAGGTATGAAACGCTGCGAGCTGTTCCTGGTAGCTGCATGGTTGCAAAGTGCAGGTACTTGGAAACCTACAGCCAGTACGTATGCTGGGGTTAGCTCCCACTACCCTTACCATGCTGTGGACAGGATACTACTATTACCACCCAGGGGTCCAGCCGTGCAAGTTGTTGCGTGATGGACTCGTAAGCAAACGCCCCGCCCAGCTCAGTGTGACAGCCTCGGAGGTGGAGAAGGAATTCCTTCCCGAAAGTCTTTCCAATCATTATGGCATACTCTTCAACATCACGAACCTCCCACTGGACAGAGTCATCACCGTATGCCAAAGCTTCGTCCTTGCTGAGTCGCCGCCGTGACATTTCCTTAGTCCCTTCCTGCCCTTCTTAAGTTCACAGTCTCATCCGCGCCTCAAGGTGCCTGCTAGCGTCGCTCGGCTCGTTCGCTATCAGATATAAATCAGATTTACGGCAATATCAGAAAAGAATACCGAGGCACTGTGCCAACTAATCCTTTGCATTCATCTTCCGTGCGCTCTTCGTCGCAGTGATTGTTTGCCTGCTCCTCCCGTGTAGAGTATGGGCCGTCAAAATAGCCTCCTTGTACTCGTGGCGGAATTCGGCGTCCAGAAACAAGTATGACCAGTTCCTTCTACGAAGAGATGCGAGAGGCACTCCCGCCGGAGGCGTCACATCATCCTAGTACGAGCGCGTGTAGTACTCCTTACGGTTCACAAGAACCGTTGTTGAAATTGGCAGGTCAGCGTGCAAGCCACCCCGAGAATATTCGCCGCCACGCACGGTTCATGGTGTCTGCGTTTCCGGAAATGTTTCCGGCCGTCCACCGAGTGCAGTACGAGGCCTAGTATTACACGTGGTATACCACACATTTTTTATTTCTAGCTCTAGTAATACTACACAGGGACTTACACCCAGTGGACATGCAAGATTAGTATTTCTACACTCGGAATTCCACCACCCGGACCCCGAAGTCCATTATTACTAGACACAAACTTCCAACACGTAGACATCCAGGTCTCGTAATACTAGACTTCAACCTACGCTCTTCGAAATTCCTGGTCTACTAATATTAGCTAATATACTACCGCCCGTGGAAGGCCTGTATGCAGTTACACTGCGCAGCGTACCCCGACGTGTGGAAATCCATCCCCAGATTTACTGCGTTACAACTGGACTTCCCGCAGTTCTAAATGCAGCATTGCTGCATTCGAAACTGCGAAAAGTGCAGCTGCGCATCACGATTCGTGAAACTAAGCCAAAGATTGACTATGCGCGCTGAACAACCGGTCTCGCTCTACTATAGTTCCGTACCGCCGCATGAATAGTCCTCCTAGAGTATTCGTAGGGTCCAACGTTTTCACCCTCATGCCCCACTATGAGCCCTCCTCCCTCGTTCTCTCCACCTCCAATTACTCGCCTTCTCTGCGTGACATCTCACACCACACGTCTCGCCGCTCTTCAACGAGATCACCTACCCTACCCACCATCCTTTCCATTTTGCACACCACACCCCACCATCCCCCGCATCCCCTCGCCCTCTCCGCCTTCCACAGCCCACACTCCTAGCACCGCATCCTACACCAAACGTCTCGCCACTCTTCAACCACCCCACCCATCCCGACGACAATCCTTTCCAGTTTGCACACCACATCCGACCATCACCCGCATCCCCTCACCCTATCCACCTCCGACAGTCTGCACTCCTCGCATCGCATGGCACTTCACGTCTAACAGGCCGCACTCTCCGCATCGCATTGCACACCACACGTCCCTCCACCCTTCGCCGACGGCATCCATTACGCCCAATATGTGTTTCAGTTTGCAAACCACAACCCACCATCGCCTGCACTGCCTCACCCATTCAATCTCCTCCAGCCCGCACTCCCCACGTCGATTCGCCCTCCACCTTCAACAGCCCGCACTTCCCGCACCGCGTCGCATATTACACCTCTTGCCACTCGTCAAGTACGCCCTCCGTCCGGCCCAGACCGTTCGCGCCGGTGCGAATACCGTTTCGAATACGTGCTGGTTACATGTGCACGCCATCGCATCACAAGAAAATACCGTCACTCAGTCCCTTCTGCTGAAGGCAGAGTACCTTTGCCGATATGACAAGGTGGTGTCCCGCGTCGTTGCGGTCTACAGAGGGGCTGTGGCGTGTTTTTGCGTTCCACCGTTTGGCCGCTGTGCCTTGGAATTACTGTAACCCGTACGAAAATTTAAAAATCTTTCAATTAGCCATATTACAGTATCACTGCTCTTCGATTCTGACCTCCCGTTGTAGTAGACGTCAGCGATTACATGATGCTCTGTCGTCGACATAATCAATAGCGTGCGTATGCGTCGAAAGACAAACTCCACCTTCCACCTTGACCAGTCCCGCGTGCACGAGACGTGTAGTAAGTTTCGTGAGCGCGGGAGGGATCACAAGCGGACCTACTGTCTTGTACTTCGTGAAAAATAAAGACAGCTGCACCGGTGGAAAACGATATACCGCTTCGTTCTCACACTCCTCCCGGCAGCCATTCTCCTTCCAGCCACCTTTTCCAGCCCTCAATATGCGCTGCAAATTTCGGCACTGCGTCTACTCGTCTTCCGACGTGTACCTCCCTTTCAAACACGAGCAATACTGTCACAACCGAACACATGGACCAGGCAAGCTCGTCCCTACTTCTCCGCAAAGTTCATCCGACCGAGAACCCCCCGTCAAATACGATTACCACGGCCTTTCTGATGAGCCTCCTGCGCCTCCACTTCCCTTGGTCCCGTTTCTGTGTCCCCCTGATGCGAAACCGACCGCAAGTAAGAAAGAACTCATCATAAAACCTATCACAGTTCTTCTTGCCGAGGTAAGCAGGAATGCCAGACGGCGCATGGTTCACGAGATCATCTTTATCATGAGAGACTCCGACTTTTCTCTCGCGCGCTTTGGAGACCGCCTTCGCTCCACACAAGAGTATCGCTCCCTCACACTCGCTATTTCCGAGAAGGAGCTTGTCCATCAGGGCTTTTCCGCAACTCGTATGTTGGACCGCCGTGGTATGTCCATCGAGACCGCCTACTTCCGGGATCCTGTCGAGATCCTGCGAAAGCAAGTAGCGCAAGCTAACACAGAGCCTTGCTACTTCCACCCTTGTGGAGACCCCCCGCAGAGCGACGTGCATCTCTTTGCGCATACCCTGCAGACTGACATGCACAGACGAGTTCATCAAGACCCCAAGTTAGAACTTATGGGTAGCACGCCCGAGGGCGTCATCTGGGACACAGAGACGTCGGGGACCCACTCGTTTGTAGGTTCCATACAGAGCTATACCGACGAATCCGCCACTAGACTTAAGAACAGCGCCATTTTTGCCCATCCAGTGCTTCGCACTCTCCTCAACTTCGTTGCCGCTTTCCGCCGACGCTGCATAATGTTTTGAAGCACCGTCGTTGGCTGTTTTCCTGTTCAGCTCTTCCCCACCGCGGTTGACAGAGACTTTGACGTCCTTCCACCTTTTTCGACTACTCGCGTACCAGCCACCAGAACCTCCATATTACACTCCGCCCTGCACTCGTTGCTATCGCCTGTGTATGGAAAATCCCTAGTACGCTCCACACGCTCTGATGTCCACCATCGTCTCTGGATATGTAACTCAGTCCTCATCTGGTACTCTTGAAATACACCCGAGCCGAACAACATCATTGGCACTCGATCAGGCACAAAAACCTAGCCAACCCTGCAACCGTTGCGAAGGACCTTCGAGCCTCCTCACTTCTTTCGCCTCATTCCTGCCGCGCACCGTGCAGTCTGCCATCCATCTTTTCAGAAAAGGGGCCGACCCCGAGGCTGACGCCGCTCCTCATGCATTGCTCGGCAGGCCGGCTCAAGCACGAGCCGCTTCGCACAAGCCCAACAAACTCTTGTTACCTACTCTCTGCGGGGGTTGTCATCCTCTCTGGAAGAATGCCCACTCTTTCAATCCAATCCTAATCTTGACATGCATTTCATTTTCTGTTTTGAACCGCTGCAAAACTTCCACTTCGGCATCTTCAAGGTACGCAAGACCTGCATGTTTCTTTAGGTCGATTTTCCCGTCATATTCACACGGTAAGCCTCCGCCGGCAACAGTCGGAAGCAGTTCAGAATCATCCCCACTGCTCTCCTGTGTGGAGTCAGCATAGTTCTGGCTGTCATTCAGAGGGACTACTACGTTCCGGGCGTACATGTCCACTTCTCCGCCTCCGAAAGAGGCAGTCGCCTGCAGGGACTGTACGAAAATGAAGGAGTTCGCGGCATGCTGGAGCCGAAACATCACAAATCCGTTGACATGGTCTTTTCAATTATTGCAGGAATGAAGGACCGTTGCTAAGATTGAGCTGCCACCACGCCCCTCGCATCTCTTTCCGCTCGATACTCAGACATTCTAATGCTCAGCTCGAGATAGAGACTAAAGAAGCAGTCGAGTCTTGCCGGGGTTCATGACCTAGAGGACCGTGTCGATATGGTTGAAGCCTCCGTGCTCCAAATCTTTGGGGACCATCACCCCACCACGCCCAAGACCCTCAATGTTCATCTCTTCACCCACCTTGCAGATGACATCCGCAACTTTGGCGCCCTATAACATCAGATGCTGGTGTTCATAAACACGCTGTCACTGCATTCAAAGAAGACTACCGCCGCACCCCCAAGCGAATGGCAATAGCCATGGACGAAACCGTCCGCCTAATCCAGCGCTCCGAAAACCTTGCTCCCGTTCGAACCCAAGTCGGCTCCGCCTCCCTATCCGGTCGCCTCACAACGCCGCACGGGAACATAAACGACGGGCACGGGGCGCGTCTTGTCAGGGAAAGTTTCAAAATGTACCTTCGCGAACTCGCTCACGTGAGAACTCTCGCCATGCCGCTTCTCGAAAACGAAGAAGGCCGCCTCATCGCCGCGATGCTCCAATTATCACAAGGAGAAGCTCCCGACATCTGCATCGATTTTCTGGTCCAGCTCGGTGACCAGGGTAGCACTGCGCTGATGGACCTTGTCAGCGCCGAGCTTCTCCAGCAATATTCGGACCAGAAATAGGACACTCTCCAGAGTACTATCGTCAAAGGCAGTTACGTTCTCGGTGGCCTCTGTTCTTTTGTCAACGACTATGATCCCAACCTAAATGTCATTCGACTCGCCTCAATGCAGAAAAATGCCATTCAGCGCGTTCATGCAAATAGCAGCTTCGGCCCGACGTGACAACAGCGATTCAGCCTCATGCTCCTGGCCGCTGACGACGAAGACCTTACAGACGCTGTATGGGTGGCCCAGGTTCTGTCTCTGTTTCGTCTGCATGACCTTGAATTACTACAACCGACCTAGTATGCCTTCGTTCTGTAAACTGATTGTATCGCACCAATCGACGCTGTTGATGACACTCTGCAGTGCGTTTGCTTGCGGTGGTCCACAGATGAGAATGTAAATCGCACAGAAAATCGCGTCACGCTCCAAGTGATGTAGCGACGAGGGTGTCAAGCTCTTCCTCCTCCCTGGTTTGGGCTGTGCAAGGCCTTTGTTATCTTTGGGACAGCTTATGTGGTGCGTTTAAATTCCCATATCCTCCCTTTCACTCCTCAGCTCCACTGCCTCTACTATTCACTTCTACGTAAACGGCTTCTACGCAGACCCTGATGCATGGCAAGCCCTACCTGAGCCCTGTCCCCCCAAGGGCACGCCACTCTCTCTGCGCTACAATTAAATACTCGAGAAAACTACAATCTCTTTGGTGAGCTACCAACATACGAGTGCGGTTTCCTTCCTTCTCTCTCTCCCGTGCATCGACAGCTACTCGTACTTCGCACCGACAACAGCGCGTGGGGGAGAATCAAAGGTTGTGCCAGGAATCCGTGACAGGTTAGACGCGCCATTGCATAGTTGACACAGTCCCTCGCTTGAGTCTGCACTTGCAATTTAGCAATCGACAACACCGCCATTTATAATGCTGATGTCGTCCGAGAACCACATCTTCCATACCGCCCCATAAGATTTGTTCTCTAAGCCCACCTTCACTACGTTTATGGCTACTCCGGGGGCGCCTGCTAACAAATCTTCGCCATCCTATTCACCATACCGTTCTATCCCTTCATTCACTGACTCACACAACGACCCCTCAACAGGAGAGCCAAACCGAAACATCTCTTGCGGAACAGTGCGGCATAAATCGCTGCCAATGATGCAAAGTATATGTGCGGTTGCCAAGGCCAGGTACTTGGGAAGCGTCAGGCTGTAAGTGCGTTGGCGCTGGCCGCCACGGCTCTCACCGCGCTGCTGGGAGGTTCCACTGCTGTTAGCCAGGCGTGCAGGCCGGCGAGTTGCATGGTAAATCTGTACGCGGATGTCCTATCCTGTTGAGCGTCATAGGCTCGGAAATGGTAACGGACAGGTCTCCTCGAAGAGTTTCCAAACAGTACATCACCCTCGTCAAGATCACACACCTCCTTCGGTACAGAATAATCACCATATGTTAGATCCTCAACTTTGCCGAGTGGCCACCATGAGAAGTCTGCAATCCCTTGCTCCCCTTCTGAACCCATCAGCTCCACCCGGCCTCAAGTGCCTCAGATGATTGCTCCGCTCGCTCGCTGTCCGATACAGACGTGGTCTTCCGCGACTGAAGAAGAAATACCGTAGGCATTGGAACAGCTTGTCCGGAGCATTTCTCTTCCGCGCGCCCACCATGTCAGAGATTGTTCGCTTCATCCTGACACATAGAGCATAGTCTGTTGGAACAGCCGCCTCGGAATCGCGGCGGGATTCGGCGTCTAAAGACAAGGAAGACCAGTTCCTGGTGCCAAGCTCTGCACACACCAATCCAACCAGAGCCGTCGCCCCATCGTCGTAGGAACGCATATTGTACTCCTTACGATTAGCGAGAACCATCGGTGGAATCGGCATGACACCCTCCTGGCAGTCTGCTAAAAGCTCCCCCGCCCCGCACAGCTCCCTGCGACCCACTGACCTCCGGAATTGGACAGAACTTGATGGATCCAGCTCACCAGTTTCGCGGTGGCACCATTGGAGAATTGGATTCTCGATGGTCTTGGAAACACCAACGTACTTTGCCCTTACTTGTGTCATACGCTTGCAACTCCGACCCCATCCGGTTCCAGCACGCGGTGTGGCCGACTGGGTGCCACAGGAAATCTCGCAGGCCGCACACAGGATCTTGTTCTCCTGCTTGACATCCTTAAATTCGGCTTGTGTTCGCCGAAAGTTGGAAAGAGCTGCCTCGGTCGTCACACGCACCTCAACAAGTTCTCCATCGGCCTGTCGTAGCTTCTTTTTGTAGTCCTTGACCCTTGTCTTGAGACCAGCAATTCTTTTGCTCCTATGCCGTGGCCTTGTTCGTCTGCTCGGCAAGGGTCCTGTGTAGCTCTTCCATTGGCTCACGCGAGATCGATTGTGAGCGAGCTACAGCGGAAGTCTCAACCCTTGTACGGGACGACATCGGCGGACGTGGAGACCAAGAAGGTCTCACCCCCGATGCATCGGGACGACGCAGGATCTCACGTGGAGGTCACCCTACTCTGCGGCGGATGTGCGACCACACAGGGGCGGCATTGGGAGGTGTGCGGACGCGTGGAGCTGACGCAATTCCGGTCCGGACGGTGAAGATGGCGGTGCTTCAGCTGCAGTCTCATTGAATAGAAGATCGACAAGGAGGCATCTGATTCCCAGCACGCCCTGGTCTAACTGACGGTGTTATAGCAGCACCGTGAGTCTCCAGAACAGTGGCACCATCGGCCTGTTCACGTTCTGAACCAAATAGAGACGGCGCCGGCGTTCTCTGGGGTTGCAAAACCGCCATTAACCTGCCTGCCAGATGCGGCTGAGTTGCATTAACCTCGTGGTTCGGTGCCGTCACGGAGGGAGGCGCAGCCGGGGCGTAATACTCCCCCTCCTGCTGCTCGTGGGTGCGCTTGCAAGATCTTTGTGCATCTAGCCGGCAAAGCCATCGATGTAGACCTGCGCCACAGGCAGGAAAGGACAGATGAGGGCTCGGTGAGATGAACGTGTTCGAAAACTACGTCCCAGTGGTTTTGAACTGAGCAGTGCAAGTCCCAGCTAGCAGCTACCTCTGGTACTGGGACCCTTGTAAGACCATGCACACGCGAGGATTGCCGGCGGACGTCCCAACTATTGTAAGCATCAGCTGCAGGGCTGGAAGCAGGCGCTGGGGGACTGCATATGGGCATTGCAGATAGTAACGGAAACTCAGACTTGGGTGGTGTCACTAATGGCAAGGGTTGAGATCTACACATATGAAAATACATGGGCAGATGGATGTTGTTTTCCAGGTAACATTTCGCACGTCTATCTGCTCATGTGATTTTACATGTGTAGATCTCAGCCCATATCACTAGTCACATCCCCCCGCACCCTAAATAGCCTACTCAGTTGCCAAAGTTTCGTGATGCGAGCGCCACTGTTCGTAACCGCTGTTACGGAATAGAGACGTGAGCGTGTGTGTGCATGTCGTGTTCGTAGCCGCTGTCCTCCCTGGCCGCCATAAAAGCGGCACACACCCGCTCCCACGGCACGACACCTCAAACCGTCGTGATACCCATATATCGACGCGGTCCACCCTGCTTTCTTTGCTTCTTCCTCGTCTCTCCTCCCCGTACCTGTATCCATATGGTTTTCTTTGCTTTGCTTGCGACGCTCTGCTCCTCCGTACTTGCATCCCCGTCATTCATCGGCTTCAGTCCCTTTTTCGTTCCTCACCGCACTGCAATCATGGCGCTGACTGAACTCAGCTAGTCCAAGACAGCCGGCGTGTGCTTGCTTGCCTGAATTGCCGCTCGCTGCTCATCTGAGGTGAACGCGAAGTTTGACCTCATGAAGTTCCACATGTCAATCTTGTTACACTTTGTCATCGCGGCAAACGACGAGGCCTCAGCGGCGATAGAGTAAATTGCCGCAGTGAATAGCAAGCGGCGTAAGCCTGTTAGCGACATCCGCACTTCTATCGAGAGCGACAACCTGGTCTCTGGCCAGCTGGGCAGCGAGCAGATGAAGCTGATAGTGCGCGCAGCGCTGTCCATCGTGTTGCCGACTCCAAAAGACAAGAGGATTCGGTAGATCACGGACGGGGCCCTAAGCGAGAAGAAGTATGCAATGTCCCTTATTGTTGGCACTAAGTTCATTCCCATTGAGGTTAGCAAAGTTCAGGAAGTAGTTCTGCCAGGAACCTTTCCTGGTCGCCGCCCCACAACCATCAAGGTTCTTACGTTCTTCCACACGATCGACGTATGCCACTCGAGGAGCGGCAGGACACGCTTATTCGCTTAGGAGAGAATAAATCAAAGCGGAGATCGTCTCGCGTTTGCTGCGCTGGTACGACCTCGGGCGTGGACGAAGCTGGAGAAGGCAGTGGGATTTCCGGAGTGTGAGTCGTTATTTGGACCTTACCTTCGGTTTCGTCCGCGCGGTCACCATTTTGTGGCTTTGAAGTCACGCGTTGATGTCTTTGCCCCCATGACACAGGGGACGACGGTGAAAAGGAATGGGGTAGGAAGTGTGGAGGAGAGTACGAGTAGTACATTAGCGTGGGGCCGAACTGCAGAGAAGGATGCCGCATTGCGGACGGTCACTAGCCTGCTCCTGTCGAGCTTGCGCGCCATCGTTACAAACGAAACTTTGTACGATGTCAAGCACTGCAGCAATTAGCCGTATCCGGACCGCTCTGAGTTGCGCGATGACCTCTTGCCAAGGGTCCTTGACGACTTGATCGAGGATACCCTGGAGGCCTTGGGACGTCAGCATGATGCGCATGAAGAGAATGGTGCCCGTTTAGACTTCATCGAGGTGGACTTGGAGCTATCGGATGCCGACTCAGAAGAGACAGGACCGCGTCGTCGCCGGCGAGTGACACTATCGAACACCACGCCCGATGTGGGACTATCAGCGCAGCCTCCCTGTTCTTTGTCTTCTCGGCTGAAAGAGGAGATTGGGCTGTACCTGCACGGTAGCGACAACGAGTTTGGCGATGTCGTGGCACACATTCATACGGACCAAGCTAGTGAGGCTTTCCAGTCCACTGCCAACCCATTGGTGCAGGAGCCGGAAGACTCACTCCAAGAAGCACCGGAGCCAGCTAACCGCTTTCGCCCGTCTCCACCACCGGAGGAAGTGGCGGAGGAGTCGCTCCCCGGGGGGAATCCATCTGCCAACCTTCTCGCGGAGTTGCCTGGCGTCATGGAGCCGGACTACCATGTATACAACTGCGCTTTCCGCGATCTCCTCAGTCATCACGCTGACGAGTCAGCTACGTGCCTGAAGGATAAGGTTTAGCTGCTGATGACGGACCCTCCCTTGAAGACCAGAAGTGAGCGGAGTGCGGACATCCCCGCCCAGGATGCCTTTACCCACAAGGACACGGACGCCTTCACCCCAATATTCGACGCACTGCTTGCTGAAACCTGTCCCGGAATCATTTTCTGTAGTTGTCTACAACTCGGTGTGTGGCTTTTGCGCTTCATATGTTACAGCTGGGAGGTGTATGAGGACGTGAGTCACGAGGCCAGTGCGTCGAGGGGGGAGGCGGCATAAGGACGTAGTGTTTAATTTGAAGAACCAGCCGACGGTCCACGTCCGAGCTCGAGGTCATTACGCGCAAAAATCGGGCAGAAAGGGGTGTGCCCACGCCTGAGTCACGCTATGGGCTGGTCGCTTTTGGGCGAGAAATATGCCGCTCGAATTTCAGTTCGCGCGGGTATGCTACCAAAGCAACTTGTTCGTGCAGTCTTCCCACGCGGCATGGACGAACTGTATGGATCAAATCCAGCGGTCGGAGCCCAGAGAGTTGGTGAGAAGAGTTGACGAAGGGAGTCCCATGGAGATGCTTCGACCTGAGCAGAAGAGCATGAAGCATATAAGCGAGCTGATGTTGCAATACTCCACATCGGGGGACCTTGTGATGGACCTATTCAGTGGTACTTGCGCGACTGCAAAAGCATGCCTAGAGCTTCCCAGACATCGCCGTTACGTGGGGTGCGAAAAGGATGCGGGTTGCGCCAGTCCAGCTCTACCGAGTCTGGTGAAGGCGTTTTGCGAAAGCGTTGTGAGCACCGCGTGCGACATTGGTGGCTCTCGGCCGGTTGTGGAGCTTTCCACATGGTACTTGGCCGTCGTAGAAGGAAATGTGTCTGCCAGGAGGGGGAGCAAACGTGCAGATGCTCTTGCTGGGTGTCCCCAGCATCAATGCCTACCGGACTACATACTCCGGTTTATTGTGAGCTACGCTGGGGATCCCATGCTTTCCCTGTACTATTCACGGGCCTCAGTGAACAATCGGCCGGCGAAGTACCACGCCCTGCTGGGCACGCAAGGCCCGCCCACATTACGGGCGGTCGAAGGGAGGGAGAGGTGTGTGGTGAGGCGTCCGTCGAAGGTAAAGTACGAAGGTATGGGACTGGGAATGTTTGCCGGTCGGGTCCTCGCTAAAGAAGAGATAGGCCTCCCGTTCTATGCGACGCTCCTATACGCAAACTTGCGTGAGTGTACGCGGGAGATGACGAAGATCTACCGAGGTGGAATTTTGGGGGTAGGCAAAGAACATTTGAAACACGTAGCCCTTCTCGTGGAAAGGCCGGAGAAGTCCTGGGAAGGCCTGAGGCATACGGTTTGCATTGCACCGAAACCATTTTGTGGGGCTGGGTTTGTGAATGACGCCCAGTACTTGCCAGGGGATGAGGAGGACCGAAATAGGGGCACTTCTAGAGGGCGAGACACAAAAGTGGAGTTTTATGAGGATCGAGGGGAAGTGTCGCAGGAAGCTCTACGTTCACTAAATACCGTTACAATCCGTGTGACGCATGAGATTCTGAAGCGCGAGGAGCTGTTCACAAACTACGGGGACAAATTTCGGGTCTAATTACGCGAGAAAATCTTCCGAACTAGCGTGTAGATAAACAAACTTAAGCACTACATGCCAGTTTGAGAGCCAGTTCCGGGCAAGCAGCCCACACTGTAGCGGCTGAGAAAGACTTAGACTCAGCTATGAAAAAAGTGGACCAGAAAAGTGGACATTTTTGGGGCCGCTATATCCGGAAAAAGAGGTTTGAGAAGTACCGCAACTTCGCATTATGGAGGTTGCACTAGTGATAGGGGATGGGATCAACACATGTGGGAAAACATGGTCAGATCGACGCGCAAGATGAAACCTGAAAAACAACATCTATCTGCCCAAGGATTTTCACATGCGCAGATCTCAACCGCTGCCAGTAGTAACACCCCCTCCGTCCCGTAGCTCCGCATGATTTTCAAACATGAAATCGAGCTATTGCGGCCTGTTCAGAATTGCCCTTTATTGTGCGCGACGATAATTGCCGGCAACCCTGCCATTTCAATCTCCCGTGGCCCACGTGCCCCAAACCCTCAAGCGCTACAACTTTCTCCGCACTATTCTTCCATCCCCTACCGTAAACCGTCCACCCTCCAACGCATACGGATCCTTTCTCGTCTTCGACACCTTCCCATTATGAAATCCCT
The DNA here is from genome assembly GCA_032356245.1 of Endocladia muricata. Lineage (NCBI taxonomy): Eukaryota > Rhodophyta > Florideophyceae > Gigartinales > Endocladiaceae > Endocladia > Endocladia muricata. Next base: position 296 of record JAUKWC010057051.1, on the reverse strand, counting down.
CCTCCTTTGTTCCCATTGCTGATCCTTCCTTGCAAGTGTCGTACTTCCGCCGTGACCGAAAAACTTCCCACCAAGACCCCCACCTGCGACTCGCTCACGTCGGCCACGGGTCCGCGGCCGGTGGTACAATTGGAGCCCGAATCACAGCCGGCGGCGATAGGGGAGGAATTCCGGGCAGAAGCAGACGGGCAGCCATCTCAGTCGGAGTACCCAGCACGAAAACGCCTGCACCGGGTCGCCTCAGGCTAGGCGCGCCATTCATCCGACCGCTCTGCACCACCAGAGACTTCGGACGG
>JAUKWC010056940.1:13173-39499 GCA_032356245.1 Endocladia muricata | reverse complement strand
TGCTTGTTTGTTTGTGTGTTTGCTTCGTTCAATCCTGTTTCGGTTCGGGCAAAGGCATGAAGCGTAAGCGTTGTGGCAAGTCCGATCGTCTCTTCGTCATCAGGCATCAACACCGTCACCATCCTCGTGTGTCGCTTCACCTGAGCCTGCAACTTTCTCCCCAACCAGACTCAACCTCCTTGACCCTCATGCCCCTTCCCTCTTCCCTCTTCCACCTCATCTCCCCTCCTGCTGCGCATCCAATGTTTGCAAATAGGCCTGCGAAATTACAAAATCCGCCGCATACAGCGCTCTGCGCTGCTCCACCAGGTCCCTCCGAATCGCCACAATCAGTCTCTGCTGCCACAACACAATCCCCTCCACCTTTCTCAGCCCCTCCACCACAGCCGACGCCTGGAAGCTCGCATGCAAGCTCGCCGCCTTCACTCTCCGCGCATTCCAACCCCCTAGAATCCCCACCCCGACCGACCCGCTGGGCACGATCTTCTCCTCCACCAGGTGCGGCCCGTGCGTCAGCACCGTCGCATACAGCTCATTGATCTCTACCCACAGCTTCTTGATCTGCGAAGGCATCCGCATCCGTCCGAGCCGCAGTCGCGACAGTGCTCGTCCACGCTTCGAGTCCGCATACCCTCCAGGCCGCACCATCATCCCACCCACCAGACCCCGCTTCGCCCCGCACTCCACAGGCGCGTCGATCCCCTGCGACGACGACAGCACCGACGATGCCTCCGTGCACAGCGAGTCGATATCCACCAGCACCGACTGGTCATACTCGCCCGCACCCCCTCGACCCGCCCCGCGTCGCGCGTCCATACTCCGGGACACATCCGACGGCGTCGTGCACCGGCTTACGTGACTCATTGGGCTCATCGGCGGCAACACCTCGTCCTCGATCTGGTCGATATCTTCCAGTCGTACGCGCTGCGCCAGAGTCGCCGTTACCCCTGCGCGCCGCGAGTGCGGCGGCGTTACCGTCGACAACCCGCTCGAGCGCCGCGTCTCGCTCATAGACAAGCGCCCATCGACGCGTCCAGGCACCGGCACCGTGTCGCCCCACCAGCTCGTGTCCGCCACGGGAAGCGCCGAGGGAGCTCGCGGTAACTCACTTGGCGGGAGATCCAAGGAACTAGGGGGTGCCGCATTGTAGGAGAGAGCGCGCTTCACCACCTTGGGGATAAGGCGCGTGTCCGAGCGGCGCGGAAGGCTCCGCTGTGAACGAAGCGTGTTATTGCGAGACGTGGGCCGGTCCTGGGAGTACTCGGGACCGTCGACATCGGCGATGTGGCGAAGGGAAGACCGCGACGATCGGCGGGAGAAGGGGGCAAGTTTGGAAGGGTCCTGAGTAGAGCGGGAACGAGGGAGACCCGAACCCTGATGATTAGGGTCTGGCGAGGCGGCAGCAAGGGGTGCATGTCCTCTTTGCATGTGCTGCTCCGGGGACGGGCGGTCGGCGCGGTCGAGCGCGTGCAGATGGGAACGCAGCAGCGAGAGCTTCTCCGCCAGCACAGTCAGCATAAAATGAATCCTCACCTGATCATGCAATGTGCATTGGATATGCTCCACAAGCGTTGCCACAGCCTCTCTACGGATATGTTGCTCACGCAGAGCTTGCGGCACATGGACGTCGGAGTCCGCGCCATGAAAATGCTTACTCTCAATGACACGCATTCTCTCACGCGCTTCCTCGACACGCCTGGCGTCGGCAGCAAGCGCATCCAGTCGGGCATTGCACTTGTCCAAAGCGAGATGGAGCACACGCAAGGCAGTGGGATCTGCACGGGTGAGCATGTCCTCAAGACGGATGCGGACGATCTCTTGGCGTGTGCGATGCACGTCTGCCGGGGAGGCTGCCCGCACGAGATGGGCGAGCGAGGCGTACTCGTCGCGGACGGCGCGACGGTGGAGCAGGGAGGAGACGTAGCGCGGGGAAGGGCGGCGACGTGGGCGGTCGGGCGCAGCGGAAAGCGAGAGACGCGCGGTGGAGGCAGAGAGAGTGGAGAGGGTGGAGGAGAGAGAGGGAGAGGCGATAAAGGGTTGGTCGCGGGCCGAGACCGACGGGGGGGAGGGCGGACGTCGACTGACGTATTCCGCGTAATCCATCGGGAATGCGTGTCAAAGGGACGAGCAGAGAGAGAGAAGGGGCAGGTGAACGAGACGGGGGAGATGAATGAGATGAGAAATGTGGAGGTTGTTGTTGGTGAGCGGGGGGTGAGAGAGCGTGGACGAAAAAGAGAAGAAAAAAGAAGGGCAACGCAAGATTAAAGGGCAGGGGGGGAAGCGAGAGGCAGGAGCGGAAAAAAGGCGGGATGAAGGCAAAGAACAATGTGTGGGTGCAACAAGCAAGCGAAAGCGGAGAGAAAGTTGCGGAGCGCGTGGCACGAGAGCAGACACAGAGGGACAAGTGGGCAGCTGGCGCCTGGTGAGACGCAAAAAAAAAGTCTCTATTCAGTACAGTAGAATAGGGTCATATGCAAGGGCCGATTTGCCAGCACATGCGTGGCATTCGAAAGCGCACAACACGTGAAGAGTACCCCCCCTTCCCTTTGCCCCATATCACAACTATCCACAACCCCCCCCCACGCATCATACTGTAATGCCTTCGAATACTTTCCACACATCACACCTGTCAGACGCTTGCCCCCTCCCCCTTCTACATGACAGGTACTGCACCTTTTCATATCGTCGACCTCTCCACAATCGGAATGAGGCCACTGCTTCCACACACATGTGCCACATGAGAGAGAGACAGAGCGAGACAGAGCGGGACAGAGCGAGACAGAGAGAGACAGAGAGAGACAGAGAGAGAGAGAGAAAGTTCACTGTTCTACGCGACAATTGATATTGTACCGCTGGGCAACACTTCCCATTCTGCCCCGTTAATCCTGGTCAAAAAGAGCCCTTTATTGAAGAGGGTAATCCGGCCCCTCCCTCCCCTCAAAAAAAACCTCCAATTTCCTATCAACCCGTGGTGGTCCTGCCGGCGGTGCACGCCCTCCCGGATCTGCCACCACGAATAATCTGGTTCCACAAACACCCCCTTGGGCTGCACGTTGTTCACTCCCACACAGCAGCCCCAGAAAACCTCCCTGCCACACCAACACCCAGTCCCAGTGACACCTAGTGTACACACTCCTCACACTCAAATTGCTTCACATGACTGGCCTTGAACCGCCCCCCACCCCCTCCCCCCTGAAACGCACGTGGTTGTACCGAACGGATCCCCAACACCCATGCACACCACAGCAGCACCAACAGGGGCGTAAAGAAGAGCTGTACCAAGCTCTGTGTTTTTCTGAGAATATGGATATCTTTATAGAAAACCTGACTGCCTGAGCGCACACCGAGTGTGACAACCCATTACTGTACCTCACTTTTATCCTCAAGGGCCTGCTGCAGGTGCATTTCATTACATTGCATGCCAAACTACACACACACACACGCACACACGTCTTTTTGTGTCAAGTTGCGGCCGCGTTGCAGCGAGTGAGGTACTGACATTAACTGGGTCCCTCCCCAACTCGAGAGAGAGAGTTTAGGGGCTACAGTAGGGTCAGGTCACCTTTTAAAACAACATGCTAGAGGAACCCGATTGATCTCGTCTTGTTGACTGTTGCGTGTATAAAGCCAAAAACCTCCATCCACAACTTGCATGGTTCGGTCACACGGTATGGTGCCCAACGTGGTGCACTTTACCAATAAGCAACTCACGTAGAGCTTTCTATCATCACGCGCCCCCCGCCCAAGGACAAGCCCGGAAATGCGCATCTCTGCAATGCAATCGCAACGATCCGTTGCCCCCTTCTACTCGCATAGTGAATCCACTTTTTGACCAACAAACAGTCATGCCTGTTGGATTACTAGATGGCATTCTATTTGGTACTCCGAATAGCCCCCCTATGCCGTTCCACATCGTGCACCACTCCCAAAAAGTCTTCGTAGGTCCTGAGCCCAGCAACATACCCCGAACCGACCCCTATCTCTGTGCCCGTTCATCTCAGTTCTAAATTTTCGGAGCATTCGACACCGCAAGTGGTTGCGGTTTGTCCGGATTGCAAATATCGTTACTGCTCTGTTGGACACCGCCCCCCCGTATTACTGTGGCGAAGAAAACTTTTATCCCGTCCCTTCCCTACCCAACTTATCGTCAATTTGCACAGATAGTATCGAACCACAAAAAAATGCGCCCACACATGAAAGCCACCCTTGATCCTTCGTATTAGAACCAAAGATTGCACAACACGTACAGTACAGTGTTTGACTCGCATCTCATCCAATCGTATGGTCAAAATTGTACCAAGTCCTTGAAAAACTGGTGCTCTACCCACTCGCCTGCCATCGTCTCCACCGTGCGGCATTCATACACGCGTGGCCTAAGCAATCTGACTGCCCCGCTCATGCATGTATAGACGGTTACATTCTAAACGTCAAAGGGTGCCAGGTACGCGTCTTGTGTAAGGACAAGCTTCAAACGTTTGCCGTACCAGATATAGACCTGAATCGGACGGTTGTAATTCGACTTGTCGGACCCCACGTGTTTGCGACTCATTCTCTTTCGCGGAGGCTCCGAAACGGGATCGATGAGCACGAGATAAAAAACACAGTCGAACCGCTGACCACCTGGATATGTCTGAGCCTTCTACAAGAGATGACCTTTAGCACGCGGGTATTTCTGGTCTACTGAAATTGAGCAAATTCCGAAAAGACAGTCTGTCTCGAAAAGTAGTCGCTATCCTCTAATCCTATTCTCCTGACCTTATCAGACAGTGTAAATTTTCCAAACATGTACCCTTCACACGGGTATATATTCTAAAAATGGTGTTCATTTTTTACAATACCGTACCAGCACACCGTGGATGCGTTAACATTCCCACCCTGCAGCGACGTCCTTCTCTCATCCCCGCCGCGTCGCGTTGAAAGTGCTCACTCCTTGCGCAGGAGAATTCTGATTCATTTTTCCGTGAACAGTTCGGTGTGCATACCCAACTGAAAACTCCTACAAACGGCTCATGCGACAAATCCACAGCTAAAATCGTGGTCTCACCCTTTGCAATCGCAGGGGTTTACTCCAGGATGTTGCTTTGTTTGTTCGATAGACCACCCATGTCATTTGCGTCGTCCTCCCTTGGTCCCTGCACATGACCAGCCGAAATGTTTGAAATCCGAAGCACGACCGCGTTGGAAGTTGCCGTCATTCGATTTCCGATTAAATTGAAAGTTGTAGTTCATCGGCATTGAATTTGTTTATCAACAACAGCCGAAAAGCTTGTGTTCCATGTCAGTCTGTGTCGCATTGCTGCTGTTGGAAATTTGGTTCTCGGAAACGAATCATATTCTCCAACGGGACAACCAAGTCTAATCCGGGTTCCACGGTTTGGTTTTTAGAAACGGATGCAGCGTGCACCGCGATGCATCAGGCACAGAAACTGATCAAGAAGTATATGTCTTTGCCAGCTTCGTCTATACAGTTTTGATGAGCCATCAGACAAAACTTCATTTCCTTCCCTTGTACGTCAAAATATTGGCTATTGTGTTTTGTGATTATTTTACCACTTTTTACGTGCGATGTGCAAGAAGATACTGTGCAACACAAATCTTCAGCGGCAAAAAAAAGTGGAGATTTCTCTGTCTGTATCTACAAAAGAGTCATTCAAGTTTCGGTATCCACCAGACTTGTTGGGATTGAGATCGTAATTGAGCTACCGGTCGAAAACCTTGTCGGAAGTAGAACGTCTATAGTGACCACCATATACCCAGCCAAATTGCAGCAGCAAATTTCTCTATACACAGCTGACTATACACTAGGCGCCATCGCAGGAAGTCATCAGTCTGCAAACTAGACGCGCCCTTCACGCCCTTACACACGCCCCGTATCGCTTGCCTCTGAGCAACATGATACACCTCATGTGATGACCAGTCCATATCGCATTGCGTTGTTGCATGCACGCGAACTCAAGTACGCAATTGCACACTTATATACGAAACCTGGCATTGGCAACTGAATGACTGACTTTCCGAGGACCCCCACAGCAGTTCTTCAAGCTCTCACGATACTACTTCACTCGAAAATACATGTGAATCAGCAAATTCTGACAACAAAAGACCACGTCGAAGATCGGCAAGCTTCAGATCATGGGACCCCGCTCTTCTTCGCGATCGAGACAATTCCCTCCTAATCCCGCCAACAAACTTGCGCTGCTTGTGTTGCCAGGTTTGCACGATCTCACGCATGCTCTTCGCATCACTCGACATTTTCTGGAGAAAATCTGACCGGAAAAACAGAGAGAAGGCTCCTGGAAAATCAAACTTGAAAATAGATGGTCTTGACAGCGCCTCAATTCCTGGCACGAGTTCCGTGATTCCTTGCTTTTCCAACTGCTTCGCTAAATAACTACTGAGGTCAACCGCGGCTGACAATGCATCTGCAGCAAACCCCCAACATTTGCGAAGGTAGCGCATGCGATAGTTGCCAGGGACGCTCGAAACAAACATCGATGACCGGGGTTCTTCCGATCTGCCCATACATCCTACCTTCAATGCATCATCCTCACTAAGGTCAGACGAAGATGATGCCGACGAGCTCGAGTAACATGAGTTCAAAATCTCGACATGCTCCGAAATCAGCAGAAGCAGATTCGACGCGTCATTCAACTTCGACAAAGCTTGAGTCTGATCGCGAATCGCCTTTTTGAGCATCGACACTCGTCGTCGAGTCTCCGAAGATGAACTCAATGTGGATGCTAACGTGGGGTGAGTTGGGTACATCATTGAAAGGATTACGTTCCGTTGTCGCCTCAAATCTTGCAAAGTTTGAAAGCTGTCAAGACCAGCAGAGACGCGTTCTGAAGCGCGAGCGAGAGTGGAATTAACCAAATTGCGCTCACTTGGTGTCTCCGGTAGCTCCATAGCTCTCGAAGCAGAAAGACGACTTGCAAGCAAGTCAATAGTACGACATGTAGAGCTCTCCAGAACCACAGCTTGACGAACTGCAGACGACGGTTGTAGTGCCAGATACTCTGCCAAAAGCTTCAAGCGATTCGAGTCTTCACAGTCAGAAGAGGAGCTGGAGCCAATGGATGGGTTGCGGCAAAGAAAAGTTTCCGCAAGAGACGCGCATGTGGAGCTCGTGGAGCTGCCGTAGCTCATAGCGCGTTGCAGGGTACAAACGGAAGAGTTCGATTGACAAGGGTGGATGTTGGAGCGGCTCTTCACTAACGAGACCTTTCAGACTGAAGGCGCAGCAGTACGATACGGAGCAAAAGGTCCCCACGTCTTCTCCAAACCTTTCCACGGCAATATGAACGCAAAGTGGCGAAACGCGCTCAGCAAAACTCAAGAGCAACAAGGCAAGCGGAGTCCTTGAATCGGAAGAAACGTGCGAGTCTAAGTGGGAGAAATCGGCAGGTTGTGCACGCGAACTGCCTGGAGCACCGGGGAAGCGTTGAACAGACGAGGAGGACAATAAAAACAATTAAAAACCCGTGAGTGCGAGGAGATGAAGGCCGAGAGGGGCGGAAAAGCGGAAAAATGTAGTGACGACGAGCGTTGAGGTATTTTTGACAATGATGAGCAAGTGAAGGGTATGGTTGTAATGCGCAACCGGGTGTGTCGAATTGCGTGACAATTGTCACGCGTGCAGACATGGGAGTCTCAAACGCTCAGCGATGGCGGTGACAGGCATACTTTTACTGGGGAAATGGGCCTGTGTTATATTGTTCCACATACCGCGTGGAAGGGTGTGTGTGCAGACGGCGCTCAGGGGAAGCCAACGAAATGCCTGTGTTCCTATTGGCCAGTGGAATGCGGATCATTTTCAAACGTTGAGGGGCTCGAAAAGTGCTTCAAGCACTTGAGGATTGCTCTTAATATATATTTTTCGAATATACCTGTTCTTGAAACGCCAGATGTATGCCACTTGTCACCCGCACAATTGTTTAAACATATAATTGGCACCCTCCGTTTCTACACGATCCACTGGAGAACAAGGGGGCAACTGTTTCATTCGTTTCCGTATGTTCTAAATGGGAACCCCCACAAACATTCATACATAGAATATTGCATGAAATTAAGCGATATCAAGTTTCCTCAACTATGTACACCTTCAGTCATTGATGATCCGGATGTTGCCCAACATGCTTGAACTGCATGAAGGGGACCAATCTCTGCTCGTTGGGGCCAAACGGGCTTTCTTGTGCTCGTTGCAAAAGTTATTTTACACTTTCAGTCGCGTCGTCCATAGGATACCTGCCTGTGACATGCTGCCCAGTCACACCGAACATTCGGCACAAAATAAGCTAAGTTTTCATAATTATTGGACACTTTCTCATGCTTTTCAGTCGAATCACCGTGATAAAAGGACGTTTCAAAACCTCCATGCTTCCAATAGGTCGGAGACTGTAACTGTTTGCTATGGATTCCTGCCCGAAATCCCCTCGTACACGTATCGTTGTGGACGAAATTAAATTTAGTCAACTATGGCAATGATTCCTCGCTGGTTCCCGCGCATTGTCATATCTCACAAGGATGCCCGCTAACAATGCTGGAATTCACCAGGATATTAATAGACGTGACATTGTGAATCTTCACACAAGCTGTGTTTATATATAGAGAACCTTGCTGTCACACGAACGACAACCAACGATATATATATAGCGTAGCCGGTCGCTTTGCACGACACACTTGTCAAAGCTGACTTGTGCAGTAGCAAGTAAGAGCAGAGTGAATGTCAACTTAATTTCGTTTCTTAGTCCCCATAAGAAGGATAGTGTTTGTTTCCTTTCGACAATCTGTTCCATTCAAAAATCAGCACATATTAAATATAGTGTGACCCCCTGTTAAAAGAGAAATTCATGTAATAACAATTCCTAGATTGGACTACAGATCCTTTCCTGGATATCATCTCGTTGATTCTGGTTCGTTTTGGCGAATGGCAGAATTGGAATGCTTCAAATGTGTCGTGATGCCACCACCGCCTTTTGCGACGTTACATTTATTATAATAATAAAACATATTCTAATTTCATCGACTTGGGCCCACATGAATCCATGACAAACTGCTGCGCAACTGCTTGGCAAAGACATCATGGTGAACGTGCGCCATGTGCTATTCTTAAATCGACAGGTCCTTTCCACACACCCGAAATCCTCTGCGAGCATGCTCACTTCATTAAAGGCCCGGTCCGTCACAGAACGGGAGAAGAATAACATGGCACTGCTCTCAACTGCACGGGCAGTTGAAAACCCTATTTGAAACCACGACTGGGCAGGTGGGCCATTCTGTTTTACCTTCTTTTGGAGCCCGTGTACAAGGCAAGCAGCAGTACCGCTAAGACAGTCAAACTGAATCGAAACACGGCCCCCAGACGAATGCTTTCAGGATCACTGGCCAGAGACGCGAGAGCGACATAGACAGCCACTTCGGTCACACATATAGTCGCCCCGAGATAATCTCCTGCTACGCCCTTCAGAACACGTTGCCCGTACCACCGTGCTATGCCCGTGCACACAACACTGGCAAGTATACTACTCAGCGCTGGGAAAAGTCCTAACAGCGCATAGGCAATTATTGCTGCTGTAAGCGATGAAAAGGCGACGCGTCGCCAACTCAAAAGATCCCGAGAGCGTCCAAACCATGCGTAAAACGATCCCTTTGCGTCGTCCTTGTCTACAACATACGCACAAATGTATACAAGGGGAGCAGCAGTCGCACGCGAAATGCAGTTTGCAACTACAAGAGCCGGTCCGGCTCCGTAGGAACCAGCAATTGTCCAGTTGGAAGAACCGAGCTGTGCTAACAATGTCACTCGGGCAAGGTTTTGCATCACGAGAGCAACGCAACCAAAAGTGCCTACACGACTATCCTTCATAATTTTGAAGATCTCATCCCGTGTCCATCCTCCAAGCAGAGCATCAGCACTGTCTGCCAGTCCATCGTCGTGAAATGCACAAGTAACAGTGAGGGTGGTGATAATGGCTGCACAAGCAGCCCAAGAGGTGCTTGCGGAGATGGAAAGAGCAAAGTCAAAAACAGCAGCCCCTATCCAGCCTATGACGGCACCAATTGCCGGAAACCATGCAAAGGCCAACATGAGGAACCCCGGGCTATGGTCACAGCCCATTACTCCGTCGCAAGGGAGCTGAGTCAAGAACATCAAGCCAGTCCAAAAAACTCGTGCTTCAGACTTTGGTGCAGTGGTCCAAGCACGCATTCTCGCCAGCTCATCGAGTTCCAATGCAGACGCAGTTTCATCGCGTACGCCCACACCTCGTTGACGCACAGTATCATCCCCAACAACAGAAGAGGACCGTTCTGGCATGAGACTTGGCATGTTGAGAATTCCCTTAGACCAAGCCCAAAATCTCCCTCCCTGCAGCTTCGATCTGATCTTGGTCCAGTATTGGTAGTGATACCATTGAAGAAACTCCGGAGTTGCATCTCTTCTATGTTCAGAATCTATATTATGTGGAGTGAGCTTGAGCTTGAGCTTGAGCACTAGTCAGGCCGAGGTAGACTGAATGGTGCTCCCAGAATGTTTGCGCGATTTTGATGCACCATTGATATTCATTGGCTTCAGACCGTAATTTTCTCAGAAAACAGCCAATTGCAACAAAGAAAATAGTTTGCCAATGAGGGGGGCCTCGTTGAAACTGAGTATTGAATTGGACATACGCTGAATCTCGTTGGCTCTTTGGGGATGTTACGGTACCTTGAATAAAATATCGCGACCCTGCTCATGGTTCGCCGTGATCGGAACTGTGATCTGTCAGTGGCGATCATCATAGATAGACCTACGAGAGTAAAACCTTTCTCTCACGTCGGTAAGGTTATTGTACGTACTGCACATCGGTAATGTAACGCTATTCTTCGGGATGATATGCAGAGGTCGAGAGTTCGAATGCATCAAATAACATAGAAACTAACCTATTAAAGATTTCGCCTGTTTTGTTTGCCGTGTTTAAAGTAACTTTTCAGGTTTCACAATATCCCATGTGAATGCATCACTTTCCTTGTCCAACCTGAGCTCAACCCAAGTCTTCAGTATGCGTAACTGCGTTGTTATGGGGGTGTGGAGATCACATCTTGACAATGTTGGCTTGGCGGCCTATCCGCTGTCGACTGGCGAGTGTTGCTAAAATCTGTACCCAGTGAGGACACACACTGGTGGTATCCTCTCAACGATTTGTTATCCATTCATAACCACACAGAATATTCCGTCCTGTCCACTGAAGGAATGCGATTTTTCTCCTCGAGTATCTGTCCGCTGGAAGAAGCGGGAGGCAACCTGCCAAGATTGACGACAACTAGGTTTGCTCCGTCATATTCACCCCATTTTCGCTTGCGACTAAAGAAGACAAGCTGAGAGACCTTCATGTTGCTTCAAACATGTACTAATCGCGGATTACTGCTCCAAAGTAAGCCTCGATTCTCGAAACAGCCTTGCAGGTCGCTTGCGGAAGAGTACTCTGAAACAATAACCAAAAAAACTTTTTGCTGCGACCAAGTAGTCTCGAGCACTCGATGTTTGCGCTTCCTCTCGATCCGTTTCTTTCCCACAAGATGACACAGTTCTGAAGACGTCATCCAGTGATGCAGAGTTGAGCGAGTAATCAGATATCTGGATTGTCCTTCCGCATTCCTCAAGAGCTTCTAAAGCTCGCACAATATCTGCCTCTGAGGCAACTCGTGGCAAACTATAGGTTGCAATTGCTTTCCCGCTTCCCCCCTCGCTCATGCGGTGTAGATATGTACCTTTGCAACCTTCGCGTAAAGCAGTAGTTATTGTGGTCACGTCCTCCTTGCGTCCCAAGACCACGACCAGATTGTATCCACGTCCAAATTTACTTTTCAAATGTATTGCACTCCCGAGTGCCCGAAGCCTGCCTTGGTCCATGATGCCTATACAATTCTGTCCTGCCAAGCGCTGGGCTTCGGCAATCGAGTGGGTGATAAGGAAAAGTACCCGTCCTTTCTTGGCCTTGTCCAGAACATTCCATAGTTCACGCCTAATAAGGGGGTCGGCCCCAGATGTGCATTCATCCAAAAGAATGACTTTAGGATTAGCTGTTAAACTAAGCGCCACGCTTAGCCGTCTTTGCATGCCTCCAGAGTATGATCCTGCGAACAACTTTCTCTGTTCGGTCAGCCCTACTTCCGCAAGACGGGCAGAAACTTCTGCATCTCGCTGATCTCTCGGCATTCCTTTCAACGCAGCGAAAAGATCAATATGTTCGGCGCCACTGAGGTTGTCCCAAATTACGTCGAATTGGCGGCAAACACCGATGAGTGGTCGTACCTGAGATTTTCTATTCCGTACAGAGTGACCAAAAATATAAGCATCTCCCGTTGTCGGGGTAACTTCAGTCGCAAGAATTTTGAGCAGAGTGGATTTTCCAGCGCCGTTGTGTCCCAACAATGCAAACGCGGTGTTCTCCTTCACGGTGAGCGAGACATCGTCTACCGCTGCCAAATCTCCAAAACTTTTCGACACGTTTTTAATTACAAGTCCAGCAGAGTCAAGCTTGCCCCTTGCAACAGCGTCTCGTTCTGCTCGAACATCTGGATCCTCCATCTCTAACTGACAGGCTCCCACTCCGTCTTCACTTTCTCGCGAGGTCGTATCTTGACTACTTTCAACCTGTTCGTGATCATTTGCATTATCGCGATTCAGCTTTTCATTCTTTGCACCTCGCCAATATTCCTGTCTGCAAAAATAAAACGGATCTAGAGGAATTCCGTGCTCCGATGGCAGGACATTGTCCAGGTACACAGCAAGCACAAAAGCTGCTACGCCGGAGCCAAGCATCCAAACCCAACACTTCTTCACCGAGAAAACATCGGTGTATTCTCCAGCCGTTGCAAAAGTGAGTCCCGTGCCCAGCAGACCGGCAACAGTCTCGTCGTGCAAGGCCTTTGCCAACATTGTAGACGGAAGTACGGCAAAGATCTTGCGAAGAAACAAAAGGTTGTCTTCCACGTCAGGCACGCCATTTTTGTCCTCGTGGTACACCAGTAGAGCTGCTGTTGCTATAATATACCCAAATATATACATATTAAACGCAATGATCGAGACACAGGAGGATGACAGGTTAAAAGCCGCAACAAGAAATGTCCACCCGACAAGGCTGAGTGAAAACGTAAACAATGTGAGAAAGTAGACGGAGAAATCGTTGACGATGAAAATCTTGAAGTTAAAAAGCTTCCCGAAAGCTATGAGGATCAGCGTAAGTACACACATAAAAACTACGTAAGGAATTATCCAAGACAAGAAATGCTGAGATTGAGACATTCCTGCAAGCTTCATTGCGTCGCGCAATCCTCGTTCTTTTTCTATCACCATTTTGTAGAGGAAAAGGACAAAGGCAAGAAAGTACATTCCAAGAGTAAGGAATGTCCCATATCGTCCGAACGCGTCTTCACTTTCCCACGGGCTGATGCTACTTTTACCACCTGCGTACGTAGGATGCGGGAAGACCGAGATATGCAACTTCACATCCATCTTTCGAAGCAAGACATGTTCCATGAGTACTGAATTCATCTCGTGGATCATCGTTGGTAAGACTACTCGATAATGATAGTCTGTCGAGCCAAACGGAAACTCATACTGTTCTGTTTCGTTGAAGGCGACGATAAAGCTGATAGGACCGTCGTTTCTGATGGCCCTTATGGATTCTTGGTCAAATATGTACGCTCCCTGCGTCCGATTGGGGTTTGCAGCAAAAAACCTGTTCAATTGATCGTCGTTTTCAAACCCCATCAACTCTTCGTCTCCAATACTATTTCTGCGTGCCACCTTCCGCACCAGAGTATCCACAACCCTACTGTTCTGTGGAACATAGGCAATAGTATAGCAGTTATCAAAGGCATATGGAACACATTTCGGAATACCGCCAAGCAGATGAACCTCAGGATTGCGATTCTCGATTGCTTCTGGAGGGAAACCGTCTCTGTTGTTAATGGAAATCTGGGTCCAAAGAAGAATCAACATGGCGAAAAATGCGCTAGAAAGTGTGAAGAACACTGATCTGGCATCGCGAAAGCAGAGAAGCATGTTCTTTTGAGTCAGAACTATCGTTGCATCAATATAGCTCATCTCCAGGCAAACAGCTGTGTATGAACTGTGCAGAGATCGGCTCGGGCACTCGAGTCAGAATGTTGCTAATAAGAGAGGAGGAACGATAGTATTGTTGATAGGTCTGAAGGATAGCGAAAAGAACATTCCGGCGTCTTGGACTCGGAAGGTTGCTTCTGATGTCGTTAGCAAAAAGCCAGGTCTGAGTCCTCATTAGTTCTAACAGGGTTTACTGGACGTAGATATATGTCAAACTGTGGGAGACACTACTTCTGGAAGTGATTCGGCAAAAAAGCACCTCGCGAAAGCAGGCAACAAGGATACTTGTGTGGGCACCCGAGAGTAAGCCTAATTGGTAAAGACCTCAACTACCCTTCACCATCGCCGCTGTCTATGTTCACTTCGAATGGGAAAGTGGTCTGCGGACGTAAATTTCTCACCATAAAATCTCGTCGCCTGAGTGTTTATTGTATGGGCACCTGCCTTGCACCAGGGAGGTGTTTGCCTCACATGACGCTGAGTTGTGATGGCTTACAGTAAGAAGTGGGTTTATTAAATTTTTGACGTACGTTTTCTAACATTGCTGGACTTCTCTTGCCTTTTTCTGGAAACGCTCCATTAGCAGCATGCCTACAGCACAGCTGCGTAACAACTTTTTTATACAGCTCCCGAATCGGTGTCGATGGACGAAGGAAATGAAGGTGAAGGTGTGGTCGGGACGGTACTGTGAGAAAAATCAGAAAAGTTTTTATTCATTGCAAAAAAAACGGGCTGTTTTAAAGTAGGCTTTTTTTTTCTACAAAGACGATTAGCATGACTCGAAAAGTATTCTTTAGAGCTTAGACTTCGCTAGCATTCTACTCAGGGGAGACAAACAAAATAGGGCAAGCTGGGGGCTCAGGGATGTTAAGAAGTACAAAAAAAAGGTGCATAAATTTTCGCCTTACATGAGGCGAATGGTACAATAGACAAGTGTCTGAGATGATGCATGTTATCATTTCACTTCCCTGATAAAACCGTGGAATAATCAGTTCAAATGCAGAGCACATGTACTGTCAAATCCTCATGGGTACGAAAGTATGTTTCTATTGCGAACACAACTTGGGTTATACATGTCCGGGAAGGCAATGATCTGCAGTCGAAAATTTTGAGATGTCGGAAATGTTGCAAAACTGCACGAATACACGGACTACTTCGCCGATTAGTTTCCACTGCGGGAGTGTCTGTAGGACAAGTACTATCAGATGAGGGCAGGTATGTAACGTTATGGATCTAAATATTACTACCACAGGAGATAGAGATTTGCACAACAGAATGGAAAGTGCCAATATTGAAGGTCTATCTATTCTTGCAAAAAGTAATAAATTTCAAAGCAACAGCCCGGAGGTTCTCACATGAGTATGAAAAGTTCTTGTTGATAACAGCCATATGTTACTCAGATCACACGTTGCAATATGTTTTGGAGAAAATGAGGGGGGGGACCTTCCTGCATGTCTAAAAGCTAAAACTAGAATTGAGTCAAAATAGTGATGCATGCTGCAACGCCCTGAGTAGTTCACAACTATTCAGTGGACCAGATTCAGGTACCGTAGTGTCTCGAAGATGCAGTATCTTGAGGGCGACCACTAGCTAGGAAGATATCTGTCGGAGAATGATGGTTCCTTCCTAAATTACTCGACAAAAGTGGATTGTGACCGAACATAAAAATGAAAGCACTGTTGTAAATTGAAGCACTGTTGACATAGGACGTCTTCTGTGAAATCGTAGAAATCTGATACTTTTGTACTTCGGACCATTGTTTTGTTTTCGGAGATATTGATAACCGTCTCAAATTAATTCAAAAGTAGCAAGGCAGATTGATCTACAGCGTGCCAAGCACCCACTCTTTCTAAAGCACGCGACTTGTTCGCCTGAGCAATGTGATGTGGATCAAACATGTCTGATAAGAGGGGCTTTTATGCACAAGATTACTTTGAGTGAGCGAATATCTTCGGCTTTTCGAGATTGTCATGTGGAAATCCATTGGACACTCGTGGCAATCTTCTTGATTGCGCAGCAAGGGACTAGCTCAACGCTCGATTGCCATTCATGTTGCGAGCCAGATGAGTCAGACAGTTGAAAAAAAAAAAACACATTTCTGTACAACAACGCCGGATTTTGAGCTCAGTCTTCAAAGAAACACGAAGGTACAGTTAAGAAGCAAACCAGCTCCAAGTCCTTCAAGTCATGTCTTGTCCGAAAACATTCCCGCCATGTAAAACACCTGGCACATGGAAAGTTAAGTGCCTGGTGCATGCCAGCATCTTGTAGTAGTCTAAATTCATCTGACCTCTACTTCGGCAATCTTTGTTCTGCAAACTTTTTCGTCACTGTGGTGTTATCAAATAGTCATACTACAGGCGATAGTGGAGAATGGATACTTGGTAGCGTAGTTTGCCCTCAGGATTTCACCACCCAGTAAAAAAATCCGAGTGATGACGAGTGGCCTGAACCCTTTACCTAGTCTCTCACTTGGTAGTATGAACCAGGCAAAACAAGCTCGGTGAGACTGAAACTCATCTAGGCAGCGTAGGAAGACGATAGAGTTGCCCGTGGTAGAGCAGGGAGCCGCTCGTAACGTGTGTGCTGCTGGTTTTACCATATCGCCTCGCTCTGCAACTCATTGACGTTTTATTGTTTCCTTGCCAGATGAAAAATCCTCACTGTAAGGAAGGTTTTGCTTATTGCGCGCGCTACAGCGGCCATTACTCTACAGCAATGTAGCAAGGGCACTGTTCTTTCCGACGACAGACAACAGAAATTTGCTGTTAACGAGACAATACATCTCAACGGTACAATACAGTAATATTTAATACATGTTAGTGGAAAACTGCGTCTAGGTATTGTGCGAGACTTCGTCGCTTGCTCGATCCGTATGCACTGTGCCGGGAGAACTACATTAATCTGACAGGTGCACCGTCGAACCGCTATGAACTGATCACGACGCGAACAAGCCAAGTGCCTTCGATTTGATGCAGACATACATGCACCGTCAGCTATAGTTTCGAAAATTTTGGTTGACAGAAGAATTTCAATTAAGAACATGCGTGAGGGCGATGTTAATGTGACTACTCGCTCCGGGCTTCCGAACGAGAAATATCTTTCTACCTTCGTGCTGACAAAAAGCTTACTACATCTGCCACGGAATCACTCTAGGTGCAACTGGGCAGTCATGCAGTCATGCTCATCTATGGCAGCATCAAAAATCGCGTCGAAGAATATGAGGCCAAGATCAGAAGCAAGGAACCGTGAAGTAGTCAAGAAAAAAGTTGCTTTAGTGGTCGGATACGATGGTGCCGGCTATCATGGGTTCCAACGCAATGCTGACGTTACCACTGTTTCAGACATCTTGGAGAGAGCAATGCACTCTGCAGGAGCAATCTCTGATGACAATTTTGGGTCTTTAGAAAAGATCAAATGGCAAGTTTCCGCACGAACCGATCGTGGCGTGAGTGCTGCTGGTAATGTAGTGTCAGCGAAATTACTGTTTCCACGCAGCACAGAAGACAGCAGTGTTGCGTTCGACGCTTTGACAGGCTGCATTAATGAAAATCTACCTCAAGAAGTTCGCGTGTTCGGAATGCAGCATATCACGGCAAGCTTTTCGGCGCGTACTTCTTGCGGTGAGCGATGGTATGAATATCTGTTGCCTGCAGAAGCTTTGAAAGGATCACGTTCTCTGGAGGCGCTGGAGTACTATATGCGTCTTTACGAAGGGACTCATTGGTTTCATAACTACACAATTGGCGCCGATCACACAATTCCAACGAGGGCCCAGGCCAGTCGGTATATCGTAAAAGCGAGATGTGGACTGGAGCCCATACGTTTGAAGATACCGGGGTTGGTTGGATCAGAGAACAGTGGGTCCGAGTGGATTAGGATTTTGGTCCGTGGTCAAAGCTTTATGTTGCACCAAATACGAAAGATGGTCAGCATGGCTGTTCTTGCTCACAACCGCAGCGTACCTCACGATGCAATTGAGCAGTCGTTCTCACGCGATGTGCTGATCAACATTCCGCCGGCACCTGCTGTAGGTTTGTTTCTTGATTGCTGTCATTTCGATTGGTACAATGAGAGACATAAGGCGATCTTAACGGAACCAGTATCGGTACATGGCTTCGAAGCCGCGCGGGAGAAATTTAAGCTTGATTACATCATCCCGTCGATCGCTCGCAGAGCCGTTGACGAGGATGCACTGGGCATATTCTTTCGAACCGTGGACGCCCATCCAGTATTTTCGTAAGAAATTTGATTAGCTGGGAGCAGTCCTGATACTAGGGATACCAGGGAGTATTTGCTGACCCTGTAAACTGGGTTTGACACCACCTGGAAGTGGCGCTTCCCGCTCGTCGGAACCAGTACTCGCTTGACCTTTACTATAACTTACGGACGAGAATACTGCGTGAAATTGGTTCTGCGGAGTGCAGTGGCACTAATATGGAGGTACTGAGGCATTCTGACCCCATCTCCTCCCAGGAACTTCGGGTCAAAGCACCTGCTTGCTGGTGCGAACCTTTACATCTAAAACAGGAGCCAGTGATGCAGTTTCTTCCGAAGGCACAATCCCGGCAAGTATGAGACTAAGACCACAGTATAGTTGGAACACAGGCAACGGTACTATTGGTAGCTCGCCCTTGCAACCGCAACCTACGAGTCTACTGGTATCTGGTCAACGCTTGAGAATCGTAGCCTTCTGGTAGCGGGTCGATACCAAGCGCCTGGCGAGGTGTGAGCATATTAGCATAGACCTCCAATACATTAGACTGAACAAATTGCTTCTGTACCGGGCCAGCCGGTTGCGGAACGAATGTTGGTGGAATAAGTACTGATGAGATAACGTGAATAACGCCGTTTGTGCACGGCACATCACTCCTCACAACAGCTGCGCTTCCAGCAGTGACTTTCTTTCCGTATCCAATCACTGTGATGGGAGCGCCTGCTAAAGTGTCAACGGTTGTGCTCCCGCCCGCCATAACTGCTCCGGATGAGATGTTCCCGCGGACCACATGATACAAAAGCACTCTTTTCAACTCTGCCCGATTCTCCGGACGTAGAAGCGGTGCAAGCGTCTTAAAACCGTGAGGCTCAAGCAACGCCGCGAATGCTGTATCAATCGGAGCAAACACGGTAAACGGACCTCCTTTTCGGAGCTCGTAATCAAGACCAGTTTCCTGCAAAAGACTCACAAGCGTCCCGAATATTGGAACGGATGCAGCAGTGTCCACAATATCAGAGGTTGTGGTCACCTTGAAGCCCTGACCCACCCTGTCGCTTCCATATGGAATTCCAGCTGAACCGTAACCACTTCCGGTGTAGGGGTACGCAACCATTCGGGTCTGCTGCCGGCGGTTTGCTGGCCTCGTCGCTGGCTGTAAAGATGTGATGGTATCTTTGCTACCCACTGTTTCTCCCGACAATGCTGAAACCCCTGATGCTGGGACAAAGGCAGCCATGGTCACCATTTCCCTGCAGGCAAGACAAGGCAGATTTCCCTAAAAATGCCAGATAAGCCGCAGGAAGCAAAGGTTTGAGATAAATGTAGCACTGCTGCTAATGGGGATCCCCACAGTCAAGAAATGCTCTTTGCCACACGTCGTACTCCAACAATTGTATTTGCACTGAGGCAGTGAAAGAAATCATCATATTAAAAGACACCGTTGCCCGGATTTCAAACCCTACTTCTCCGCAATTCAAGTCATCATTCTGAGCTCCTCCCCAGACGAGATCTGGTGTGATTTCTGTGCTGCTCTTGTCTCATCTGGAGTTTTGGGATATCTTGTCAGTAACTCGTGGGCGATAATTGAACCTGCATGGAACAAATTGTAATTACATGGAACAAAAGGTTGGAAATTTGACTGTTTTTGGGATGAGAACATAAATTCAAGTATGGGGCTTTTCATAAAATGCAACTGCGTATATGGAAGCGCGCTAATTACGTTTCCAGGGCACATCAGCTTAACTTGTTATCGACAACCTAGTTCTTTGCCGTTGACATGGGTCTGCAAGTAATTCTGTTCATCCACCTGGCAATTTTTTCTCGAAAAGTGATCTGAAAAACATTTGTGAGGTAAATGCGGAACTGAGGAATCGTGAAATGGTGAGCAGAACAGGATTTCAGCTGCTGGCTTGAGGAACGATCCGGTCCCCATACTAACTGACTCTTTCCGACTTCTGCAGAGCAATAGCGATCGTAATCAGCGTAAAGCAGCGCCCCCGAAGATCATTCTGGATCTGTCAAAACACGCAGGTAAAGAAGTACAAGTACGCCTTTCTGGTGGACGGCAAGTGCGCGGCATTCTGAAAGGTTGGGACCCGCTTTTGAACCTGGTATTAGATGAGGCCGTTGAAGACTTAAGAGGTATGGTTCCTCTGTCTGCCGAACGGAAGACCGATGTTATCTTTCTGGTGTCGGACTACTAACTGATTCTTTTGAACTTTCCGCTTCTTCATCCGTATATCCGGGCAATGCTAGATTCCGTCGACCCTTATCAGTTAAGTGGAAAGGAGCGAAGACTGGGACTTCTTGTTGCTCGAGGCACGTCAGTCATGACAATTTCACCGGTAGAGGGTGTTGCCGAAATCGAGAATCCGTTTGTGCAGGATGGGATGTCATAGCGTAAGCATGAATCCAGGCATACTTCGATAAACAATGTTGACAAAACATGCGGAACCCGACTCCTTCGAAAATTCACTGGTGTAGGCAAGTTTTACTCTGGCATCAAGGTTTTTTTTATATAGATCGTGCGTGATGCAATGGGAAGGTTGCAATGAATTCATTCCTTATCAGTGGCAACACGATAGAAGGTAGTGCGGCAGATGTAAAACATGTCTTGGCTTGGACAGGAGCATGGTTTCAATTCTGGATACTACCGTTATTCCTTTTGTTGTTTTCTTCGTTCTTCGTGTTAAAGCGTAGAAGGTGGGATGTGCTTGACGCGAAAGAATATGACAGCCAATCATATATATGTCATACACAATTGATCCTGAAGTGGGGACAGTAGAGACAAAAGCAATTCAATTTTATACTTGTAATTTTGTAACACTTGAGCGACACATAATTTCACTCAAGCCCTTTGGTGTCAGCTGCAATCCCAATGAGCATTGACATTATTTGATTTCTGCCATCTTGGTACAGTACATGGGGACTTAGTTTTAAGTGCGAAGTCCTCAGCCTCTGCGAACAGCAATCGTCTGATGCGGTACGTGATCATGCTGCATTTGATCGCTCGAGCAGTAGCTTGTTCTGGCGACGTCTTCGTCTGCTGAGCCTCCTGCCGCCGGCATGGAGAGCAACCCTCTCCACCCGCTTGTGATTCCTCTTCGCGGGGTTGTGACACATCATGACTGGGGTACCGTGGGTGCGGATTCTTTAGCTGCGCGTTTGCAGTTCTTGAACCATTTTGCAGCGATTGACGCCTCCAAGCGATACAGCGAGTTCGTGATTTCTACACATCCTTCTTATGACCGTGTGCTGTTCTCATGCAACCCTACGCTCTCACTGAGAGAACATATTCAGGCGCAGGTAATTGAGGTTGACGCAGGCATGGTTGACTTTTATACACGTCTGCACGAGCACGGTGTGCCCTACACTCTAAAAGTTGTATCGGTGGGACAACCGCAGAGCCTACGAGTACATCCCGGTGAAGAAGCGCTGGAACAGCTTGCGAGCGAGAATCCCAACCAGGAGTGGAGTGCACCTGCTAAAGCTGTAATGGTTGTTGCTTTGGGATCTGTCGAGCTCCTTTTTGGATTTCAGTCTGCGCAGGAAATAGTCGGGGAGCTTCTACGGGTTCCTGAATTCGCAGACGCAATTGGACGATCCAAAACTGATAATTTCGTCCATCTTGTAAAGAGTGGTAAGGTTCAAAGCAATGACATGAGAGAACTGATCGAAAGTCTCTCCGCTCGAAAAAGGGATTTTATGCGCAAATGCTTGGAAGCTACTACGGAGCGATTACTAAAGATGCCACAAGAAACTGTCACCGACGATGATTTGCAACTCATTGCTCTGCAAAAGATCCATCCAGATGATCCTATGTGCTTCGCAGTATATTTCCTGAATAGCCGAAAATTGGAAGCCGGGAATGCTGTCTTTATTCACCCTGAAGAACCTTACACTGTTCTACACGGCAATTATGTTGAGGCATCAACGTGCAGTGAGCACACTATTTTTGGTGGATTAACGACCCAACACGCAAATATAGACTACTTCCTCAATTCTCTGAGTTATGACGTCTCCCCTGTCGAGGTAAGTTCCACTGCCAGAATTCCAAACATTTTGAAACGTGCACAACATCAAACCTTGGCGGAACCTTGTTTCGAAGTATCTTGTTTCTTACAACTCTTACCCGCGACCTAAATTGTGCATGATGTCGCAAGATTTCGAATGGCGAGCGTTTCAGTGACTACGGAGTTTCATTCGTGCCACCTGTGCCACAGTTTCAGCTACTTGAATTTAAATTACCAACCAGCGTAGTGCAGCAAATGGCAGAGACGATGTACGTGACTTCTCAGATCTGCAGTGTCGGCCTGCATATGTCCGTGTGTATCATAGAGCTAACTGATGCGTCTTGGTTCCTAATTTTTTTGTTGCTCAATCAATCGTAGAGCGCCGTCTATGATCTTAGTGCTAGATGGGGAAGGCTCTGTCATGTTGGACGGTCAATCCTTGTTGCTGCCTCTCAAGGCTGGCTCGGTTTATTACCTGAATCCTCAAACTCACTTTAAAGTACTAGCAAGAGGAAATGTCCATACGCCTCTTCACTTCGTGCAAATTGGAGTGAACGAATCGACGATGCCAGCAGAGCCTAAGTCATGTGCGATAGCTTGATCAATTGATATTAGTGCTGTGTTGTTGCTATCGGACCGTACCTTCGAATACTTTCGACTTGTCATAATCATGTTCCGTGCTATATAGCGCATTTGTCAACAAAAGCCGGAATATCTAAAGGGCATTTCCGATTTACAATACTCCACCGCGTATTCTTCCGGTTTTATATAACAGCAACTGTTTAGGCCATCCTGGAACGGTCCCAACATCGCGAATGAGACGCCAAGCCTCATCAAAGAGATAGGGGGCTCGTCGGATGTTTACGCGTCCGTGGGGTGTGGCTGTGGCGGCATTGTTTTTCAATGTTGGATAATGGGGGAGAGCAATGTATTGAGTTCCGGACATTGTAATTGCTTTCATCAATTGCCATGATTCCTTTGGGGCCATGAAGCCGATGCCGTACCAAAGAAAAGCGATATCAGACTTTGGGACCTTTGAGGCCCAAAAAGTGGTGTCTTTCAGTACCACCGCAGAACTTATATCTTTGTAACGAAGGACTGCATCGACCAAGGTATCATCGTCGGGCACAATGCAACGATAACGAAAATTTGGCACTTCAAACTCAAGTCTCTGTAAAACTTCCGGCATCCAATATATACTTTTGGTGCAAGGGATGTCCACGATGCTCTGCAGCTTATGTGTCTTGACTATCTTGTAGATCATATGTGACAAAAAAGTGATATTATCCATTTTGAAGAGATCGGCATTGCCATTTGTAAGAGCTACTCCAGTGAACGATTTTCCAGGTTCCACTTTGGCCTGATCTGGTCTCGCGGTCACATTGCCTTGAGGCGTGGAAGAAGCTGGGTATCTCTTTGTACCCTCTTCTGCGGAGTGAAGGTTTTTTAAATCTACTGAAGCTGTTCGTCTTGCGATTGCGTCTTCAATTGCCTTTTTTTCGGCTTCCTTTCGGAAAGCATCGGAATTCCCCGGTGTATATGCCTCGGTCTCTGACGAATGTGAGGATGTAGTAGGCTGGCGGGCTTCCGTATTAACCGGCTGCAGAGGAATCGCAGATACAGGAATATTGGTGCCATGAACTGCCTTTATCTCAATGAGCCCATTCGAAGGAGTAGAGGCTTCCTTCTGTTCAGAGGATTTGATTGAATTCGTGCTTAACTTTGGATTGGGTGTAACATTAGTGGAATTTCTGTGAAGTCCATCTGTATCAGCCTGCTTCGCAATAGACAAGCTTGCAGCAGTTGATTTGTTTCCATCTAAAGGCTGTTTGATTACCGGAAGAGAAAGATTGCTTTCTTTGGTTACCCCGTTCGTAAGAGGTTGGTTAAACTTACCAATGTCGCTTATGGTAGAGCTTGAGTTAGCTTGTAGCGAAGTCCCTTCCACATGAACTTCTTCCTTACTTCTTGTAAGCATTCTAGATTCTTCATCTCGCGGATCCAGAGCAACATCCATTCCAATACTGGTTTCCGCTTTTTCTTTCAGGGCGTGAGGTGCTGATAAATGCAGCTGTTCCTGTCGCTGCGGCGGCATGTTTTTCGCAACATGTTCAGATGCCAAAATTCCGACCACAATAAGCGCAGCTATACACTGGAATAAGGTATGTGAACTAATCCACCATGCTTTCTGTCGAAGAGAGCGAATGCGTTTTCTTCTCGTCATTGGAATGGGTAGCATGAAACCCTCTGCATCGCTCCGAAGTATTTTATTATTTACCAACTGATTGGATCTGGCTATAGATATAGCAAAGCGCTTTGAGTTCAACTTGAAGTTCAAGAGATATGTGGCAATCTAAAATGCGCGGTATGTGTGTTCAATTCAACAAGATGGATCTATCAGACACGTGAAAACTAGCTTCTATTATAGTAGCCATTCACAAAAGTAAGAAGTTCGGAAATTTTAACCACTCTTCAACAAAATCCCTTCTATCGTACGTGTCCATTGAAGTTGGCACGCCTCGACCTTGAATTTATCAGTGAGGTTTTGGTCAGCATAGCTGAAATCTGGACGGCTTGCTGAAACTTGCAAAACGAATCAGTGCGGCCGACCATTTTCAAGTGCCCAATGTGAACAGCAAGGGCGTGTTTCTGTCTACGATCAGACAATATCAGCGATTTTAAATGCATTGCCGCCAATACCTCCTCCCACGTTGACGTTTACTTCTGATGCTGCCCCTTCTAAGTCTCGGACGACAGATAGAACCTGAGCATCGGACATACCAGCAGTGTGGCGAACTTCGTACACTCCACGCTCTGTTCACCGACCGCATGGGAAAAGCAGATCGACACAAATGGAGAACATTAGCCACAACGTCAGTCACAACCAACTAGGAGTGATCTAGTATGCTTGAAAACAATTTTGCAGCAATGGCCGCATAATCCAGTAACGAGTATAGAGGAGTGGTGACTATCACGCACCATAGCGAGCCGCAATATGTGGTTCAACCCCATCAGCTGGGCGTACATAGATTGGAAGGCCAGGATTCAGAGCCTTTAGATCCTTGTAGTGATTCTTCACGAAATCTCTACCGCACAAAGCATATTCAAAAGACATATCGTAATCCAAACTCGTTACATCCGGCAATACTCGTTTTTCAATTAGCTCCTTGATTATGTATATTGGTCTACATATACAAAGCATTTTCGCGCATTCGCAAGCAATGGGTCACATGTGCCACATCTTGAATGGCCACCAACTCACCTTGTTCCCGCGCTTGTTGATGTTGAGGGACAGTAGATGATTCGGAGCTCATTCAAGCTCTTCGACAATCTCGCCCTCCAGCTCATTCCGATACGCAAAATCGATACCTTAGAACAGTGAACTCGATAAGAATACCGACTTGGGGGGCAGCACGATTCACTCAGAAGTGCAACAACGCTAGGTAGAAACACGGACTCTTTTCAAAACCAATGCCACCCGCAAACGCGAGCCAGTCTCCGAATGAAGACATAATTACCAAAAGGGGTGCACACAAATTTGCATCATGAGAAAACCTTCTGAAAGCTCCAATTTTCACAACTTTACTAGAAATTCCAACAACATTTTAAATAGAAATAATTTATAAAAATAATTCACGCAAATTTTAATTTTAGTCACGTGCCAAAGTGCTCGTGAAACACACTGTAAAGGACTAATTGGAGTATGCGGCAGTGTGATGAATACAGAGTTTTGTGCAAAACCGAAAAAGATGGATCGGTCGTAACGTTGTGCTTTCTTTCATGCGATTTATAATTCTACCCCTAGTTTCTGGCACCTTCGTTAGCTCGGGAGAGTGAGAGCATTGCACCTTCCAATTTTCGCAGAATTGTGAACGATGCAATCTAAGTTTCGGTCACTCTTGCAGCGGTTGAGGTAGAATGCAGCATTTAGCGGTTGATCCCACAACCAGTGGACCACACGAGGGCTGCAACTTCATCAGCTCAGAAGCG
>JAUKWC010056940.1:0-13163 GCA_032356245.1 Endocladia muricata | reverse complement strand
CCCCCCCCCCCCCCGGCTGAGTGCAGCTGAATTGGAGTTGAGGATAATTGAATTCAACAAAAGCAACCCTTATCTTTGGTCAAAGCGGTGAACAAAGTGGTAAACGCTATGTTTCAAGTTTGAGAGACACCTCAATTTGTAAGAGAACTTGGCACAGACTTGCTCAGAACATTGTCTAAGTAGGTCACCATCCCGAGAGTAACAATGTTTGAGAACAAAGAAGTGCTCATATTGCTTCGCTTTGGCATTGATGGTTCGTTGCACAGCTATGTCGGCCACCCGCGTAATCTGCCGGTTGAAACCCTGCGAGAATACGTCCGCATCTATCTTGCCTCAGTGTCTATATCCGAACCACTGCACGGTGGGGTATCAAGAATACATCCAATAGGTGACTGTCGCACTTCGAGAAGCGATTATGGCCTTGGCAGGGTAACCACCGTTTCTCTCGATGGAAGCACCGTACTAACGGCATCTCCGACTGGTATCTCCTCTCCGCTGTGGGAAGGGTTTTTGATCAATCCGTTTAACCTCCATGACGTCGATGCTGCGGATGCGATGCTTCCATCGCTGCGCCATCTGGCGGATGACTTGATTTTGACTGCCGATCATGACCGACATGACAAGCTCTTTACATTGTGGAAGGGCATCAGCGCCCATGTGACCGGGAACTGGTGGGGGGATGATAGTCGCAGTGCTCATTTACGACGAGCTATGGTATCACTTGCTGAAGTGGAGGTATATGGTGTGCCCAAGGACGAATCCAACGACCTAGAAGAAGAATGTTTCATACACATGACACGACTTGCTGAGAATCTGCGAGGTGCGATTGCTCGCGTATCGGGAGAGCGTCACTCTGAGTTGTGTGTCCTTGTTCAGAACGGGTCCGTCGCCTATGCGGACCATCTGAGTATTCACCAAACCGCGTCTGTGGTGTGGTATTTTAACAACGTTCTCAGTATTGGACCAAAGAAATCCCATCAGCAGATAGCCGAGTTGTCCGATGGGGGTGTAGTTCACCTTTGGCACCGCTGGAAAGATTTTGTGTTGTGTGCACAATTTCACCCCAAAACGTTTGCTTTACCCAAGGATTACCAGCACGTGCGACAGTATGCTGTCGATCTTATGGAGGGTCTCGGTAGGTATTCGACTGGGAAATAATGAAGAAACTTTTAAATTGTTTGAGTGGTTCTTTTCTTGATATCGGCAGCAGCTTCTATAAGCGTTTTGAAATGCCCGTTTGGCCTTGCAATGAGCTCATCGTACGTTCCACGCTCGACAATTTGCCCTTCTTTGACAAATAGAATTGCATCAGCTGCTCGTACAGTGCTTAATCGATGTGCAATGATCAGAACAGAACGATTCTTCATAATTTTTTCCAATGCTTCCTGCACAGTTCTCTCGCTCTCCTGATCCAATGCGGATGTGGCTTCATCAAGCACAAGAATGTGTGGGGATTTAACCAGGCTGCGAGCTATAGCAATTCGTTGTTTCTGTCCGCCGGACAAGTTTGACGCCGGAGTCCACACGCTATCGTAACCGTCTTTCAGCTTCATTATAAATTCATGTGCGTTAGCATCCTTTGCGGCCTGAATGATGGTGTCGTCAGAAAGCTGCTCATCAGGTAGTCCGTATGCAATATTTTCTCGTATCGAGGCTTGAAATAGAACCGGATCCTGATCAACAACTGATATGTTTCTTGCGAACTCGTGCTGTGGTATCATGCGGGTATCAATATCGTCAAGGGTAACTAATCCTGTTGTTGGTGCATAAAACCGACACAGCATGGCCGCTATTGTCGACTTTCCTCCCCCAGAATTGCCGACAAGAGCTATGACCTGACCAGGCCTGATAGAAAAATTGATTCCAGTTAAGACAGGGACGTCAGGCTTACTTGGGTATTGGAAACCCACATCACGGAATTGGACATTTCCCGCGAACAAACGAGACCTTGTATTTGGCAGAATTGCACTTGTGCTTGTGTTCGAGGTATAACGTACTGCTTCGTCATGCAGCCGGTAGATGCTTTTTAAGGAGGATACCATTCTGGACACATCAGTTATAGTATAGGAAACGCCCTGCATGGCAAAGTTGAGAATCCAGATGAAACCGGTCATACAAGTGAAGGTTTCAAATGTGAGTCTACCAGAGCATATGAAGACCCCTCCTAACAAGAATAGAGCAGTAATCGTAAGGTAGATGGACAGTCTGTTGGCTGCTTCGAGCCAGGCTTGACTTGCTCCGAACTTGTTGGCTTGATCCTGGGACTTATCTAGAAGATTGCTGAGCGTCCGCTCTTCACGTCGCTCGGCTCCAAACGCTTTAACTGTTCTGACTCCTCGAATTTTTTCATTGAGATACCTTTGAACATTGGAATCCTTCAAACTCATCTCAGTTGCAATGCGGCCATTTCGCATTCCCATGCGAGCAACGAATAGGGCAATTATCGGGACGAGGACTCCAAATATCGGAGCTCCTAGGACGCCGGTTGTTCGAAATGCGATGACGAGACCCAAGATAACATCAAGAAAAGCGCGTATTCCTCGATCTCGGCTAAGGTTGTTCCAAACGGAAACCCTTACGGTCTTAATTTCGTCTGCAAGGTTTCGCTCAATTTCGGATCGTCCGGTATTATCAAAGAAGCCAATATCGTTTCGCCAGACTTTCGTGAACACATCTTCACGCAGTTCTCTTGTGGCTCTGTCTACAACTTTGGTTGTTAGGGTAACAAAACACACTGTCGCTGCCATCTCCAAGATATAAAATTTCACGATGGTTGCCACCTTTCCGTACAATTCCTTCTTACCCACCTCAAAAGGCATACTGTGGGCTCGAGCCAGTACCCCCAAGATTCGACCGTACAACACGGGTTGGCAAACTGAACATATACTTGCAAGGCTCGCTGCAGCGAGTGCTGGAACAAACAGACGCCAGTGCGACCACAAAAGTCTCAGAAAACGCGACACAGCTCTAGATGCAGACACTTCTTTCGCTGCTAGAGAAGAATTGGGGTTTGGAAGGTCAAGTGGCGTTGAGACATCATTCTTGTGGACTGCAATGGACGAGCATACTATCGGAAATCTTGCGCGTTTCGGAACTACTCGTTTTGTCGTAACAGGAAGCGCTGGAACAGCTTTGTAACTATGTTCCCCTTTCTGCACAAAACTGAAGCCGGCCTGACTCGTGAAGGCCAGAACGTTACTAATCCCCATGGTCGACCTCCCGGAAAAATCCCTGCGCAAATGGAAAGGAAAAAAAAGAGTACTGCACCCTTAAAAATTCACCTTCGAGCCCCTAGCCTTTCCCGTTTCTCACAAATTTGTCGTCGAGTTCGTCTGAAACACTTTCTAAGACAAAGAATTATCTATCGAGAAAACTTTTCCTCAAAAACAGGGCTCTGCATGAGTCATTCAGGATGATTTCCCGGAGCAGCCACAGAGGGGCTTCGATGATGACCAAGCTTGCAAGAGTGATTCGCATTCTGTGGTTCCTGCAGATTTGCACAGCCAGATTGAGTTTCAGAATATATTTATGATACTCTATCAGATGCAAGTTTGTACGTCCTGAATACCTCAATTCCCCGAGTCGCAAATCTCTACTGGCGTCATGTTCGGTGGTTGACTGCTCCTTGGCCACTGCACAAGGATCCCATGGTCGGGCAATCGTCTATCGTGGAACTCCGGTGCTCACCAAAATTGCTGAACAGGGGAATTTTTTCTCTAGTATTAAAAATGGTACGAAAGATTATATTCGTTGAAGGAAATCCGCAGTGGCTACAATATCTCAAAGAACACATTAAATGCATGTGGACGAGGCAGCCAACAATTGCATGATGATGAGACAGTGTAGATATCATCGAACGATTTGCGGCGTCGTGCGTCGGATTTTCCTGAGCAAATTTCAACTGCAGAAGGAGAACCATGTACAGAGTGCAGGACAACATTCTTATTGCCAATATCTCGAGTTTCCTGATGTACTCTGTAGCATCACAGCTGCCGATTCCCCTGACCCTCAAAATAATACTTCCCTGTCTACCACTCTTTTACTCACGTTACCCTGTACTTTCGCAAGCTCTAATGATTTGCTCACCCCTTGGTAGGCACTGGGTGGTGCATCTTTGTAGCAGACAGAGCGATGCAATGCGGTGTGTGATGTCGACTTGCCACGGACATTCCCGGTCCTTAACTGTACTGTCGGGAATGTGGCGAAATCGAAAAGATCCTGAATCCAAACGAGACAGCTGAAAATCTTGGTGGTTGCAAAACTTCAGAATAATTGTATCCCGCGTCCTTGCTAGACCCAGCATACTATTCATGTAAGCGACGTGTTCAACAACGCACGACCATTGCCCGACGAGCGCATATATCATCTAGTGCATAAACAGCATCCGAAAGTGGAGATTAAATCACTTTTTTTTATGAGGACACAGACTAAGCGCCAACAACCCGCCTCTGGACCCGAATTCTACTGCTCTAAAACACATCTCCAAGACAGCACTATATATTGTTACATTATTATACCGTAAAGGTAACCCCTACCAACGTTCTCTATTTCCTGAAAACCCCGACAATATTCGACATTTGCCGGCCCAGAGGTCAGAGAAATGACTCATGATACCTCGTGCAAATCCAGAGGGTGGCTTAAGAACCAAGTAGACGGGGCTCTCTAGAGATAACTAAGATAGAAGGCTGAGGCAACCTACTAGACCTGCATACGATTCATCAAATGGGTTGTCGTCATCTCAAGGAAGTCAGATGCTTTTCGTCTCATATTTCTCAATGTTTTCCAATTAGGATTATGAGAAAACAGCTCACACTTCTTTGCGTTGTTCAGCAGAACAAATGTTTAGTTTCTATGAATGTTCTTTGTCTAAAAGTCAGCTTGAAGTTCGATTAAAGTGACGGAGAAGGCGTACATGGCTAGAGTAAGCAGATAATCGACATTTTTGAGTTACGAGGCATGCTCACAACGCGTATTAAACCCGACAATGCGGTGGGGTGGCGCGAAGGCGGGCAGGAATCGCGAGCGGATACGCTCTGCACATCAGAAAACGATGCGGGGATTCTGCTGAAAACGTAACGACTCATTCAGAGTCTTCAGCCCGATTCTTCAAACGCAAGAACGAGCTGAGCGCCGTGTTGGAAAGCATCGTGTATAATAGAAGCTGATGGGAGCCCTGAGAGCTGTCTTGTTCTGTTCTCTAGGACATCCAGATGACGCGAACCAGGTGATTTGCACTGGTGTGCCAAACGTCAAATTCATCGGTTGATTCCTAAGATGCGAACGTTGTCCATAGCAGGCAATTTGGCGACAAACAACACGATGAATGCCACGAAATTGACAAAATGATACATTCTGTAATCTGGGGGAGTAGTATGCACGGAAAACATGTATAGCGTACACACCACGGCAGTGCAGAACTTGCGTGACGGCGTATTCTGCCAGCGATGGTCGAGCTGCTCCCACCAAGTGCGACGGTCGTTCGAAGGGGTGGACAGTGCCCAATACGTCGGAAAAGGATTCCCTTTCAGCCAGTGAAAGATGTAAAAGGTGATGACGGAATGAGTAACATTGACAAACGTCCACGCCTGGAAATCATGCAAACCAGGAAAAAGGCCGACAAGGAAGCGCACTGTTGCAATGATGCCGATGTAAAAAGCCCAGGCAGCGGGGGCATTCAGCCATTCAACACCGACGTCCTCCGGCTGCGAGCCGTGGCCGGCTTGCATCGCGCGGACGCGATCTTCGCGACAGTCAAGGTTTGTGGGGGATGGTGCGTTACAGCAGAAGAAAGCCTGGCGAAGAGACTTTGCGGCAGGCATCGAATGAAGTGTAGTGCAACAGGGGCAAGAATGATTGGGTTGCTTCCCAGCAGTTGGGTACTGGCTTACAGTGAAGGGGCCTTCTCACTTCACATTACAGATCCCGTAACAGATATTGCACGCAAGCAGGGGCCCGTCTGTGATGCGTGCCACAACAACAAGCCATCACCACTACCCCTCTATCATACAGTACAGTGCAACTACAATACTTGCGTACATAAATCTGAACCAAGGTCAGCAACTCGACCTCACTTCTTCGTCAGCTATTTAGTCTTCCGACCAACTGTTTGCAGTTGCGTTGAGAACATGCCTCCAGCATGTCCATGTTTCCAACTAGTGCGGGTCTTGCTACCATCGCAAACAAGACAGAATTTCCTTCTGGCGTGGTGACTGCATACGGGCGACTTTCTGCGTCAGCGTTGCACACAGAGACCGATGCGCAGAGCAACCCCGTTTTCAATTCCAGCAACAACAGCCCCACGCTTCACGAGAACACTCCTGATTTTGAAGAGGAGGGTGCCAAGCGTTCTGCGACCAGGAAAAGCGACGCTCACGTTTTTCACGAAAAACACGGCACCAATATCCAAAACACGACTGTGGGTCTAGCTTGCGGGGCTTTCTGGCCACTTCGATGGGCAGTGTTTTGGGATCTTGAGAACGTACCTGTTCCTAAAGGCATCTCTGGTCAGGCTATTGTGAGCGGTCTACAACGAAGTCTAGCTCGTTTGCAGCCGGGTCCGATATCCATTTTGCGTATTCACGCTGCGGGGAACATTCTCGCCCTTCCACGCTGGCAGCGCAATGAGTTACAAGCAAATGGGGTCACTTTGGCGCATGTGGAGTCGCGGGGCCGGAAAGACGCAGCCGACAAAGCGATTATAGCCGAGCTGTGTCTTATCCCAGCCGAACACAAGCCTCCTTTTGGAGTGGTTCTTCTTTCCGGGGACGGAGATTTTGCATATGCGCTAGCCAGGATGAGTCGCATGGGATACAAAACTGTCGTTATCGCTAGCAATCGTAAACGCATGTGCTCATCACTTTTGGCAAGCGTGCCAGATATGGTATGGGGACTGCGTGAGGACATTCTGGAATGGACGCCACAGCTGCCACTGCAGTTGACCGTTGAGGCATCAGTAATAGCTTCTTTAGACGAGCAGAAATACAGACGGGCAGAAGGCGTGAACAATAGGATCAAAAGTGGAGTTCGAGATGAGCATCTCACGAGGACAGAAGGTTCAGAAGATGCTCACAAGTCAGCAACTGTCAAAAAGCGTATACGATGGAGGAACAAGCACCACGATAGAAGCGACACTCGGACTCGTGTTGGTACTGTTGCACCTGGGCGAGTTTTGAATGGCGGTTATAAGTCTGCTGGAAATAAAACAGCGCTAGCGAGTGTTGGAAACTGCAGTAAATCGGGCTTACCGGATATACGAGTTCGGGGCAGAGGCGGATTTCTAGATAATGGCTTTCAAAGCAAGGCCGTTACGGCACGTGCCGAAACACAAAGTAAAAAGATAAGTGGAATTCGCGTGGAATTGCCGTCAACAAACCGGCGAAATGGATGCAAAGGTACTCGAATACGCGCAGTACAACAAGGCTCTCATCCGAATGAGAGTCTGTCGCTTACATCTCTTTCTCGAACTGCCGAAAGGCCCGAAGCAGCGAAGTTCTTTCCAAACTGCGCTCTTTATACATCTGTGCTGTGCATAATCATGTGCTTGGGAATTGTAGTGTTCCGACTATGTGCGTAAGGTACGGTTAGTCTGGAGCTGTTGCTGCTCTTACACAATGAACAGACTGGTTATGCCCCCTTTACCAGACTTGGTTTCTACCCAAAATGAGATGGGGATGCACAGCGTCTTCCAATATAGCTCTTGTACTTGTTCCCAGTTGTGCCGCTACCAATGCCCTGTCGGGAATTATCGCGATGGCCTTCCTGTAGAACCAAATCCATGTTTCGTGTCAATGTGCTGCGGCAGCCCTTACTAGTATTAAAAAGAGTGGTGTCATTTTCGCTTCACTTCGCGAGCTTACCAACTTTTGTGTGGATGTATGTGAATCAAGTGTTGCGATATCGCATACATGGCAATTCATGATCCAACAGCCAGTTCTCTCCGAGAATTGAGCGCTCTTAGCCGCAATTGAATGATTGACTCCAGTGCAAACTCCGTCCCTAAAAAGCCTCGCTGCGCGGTGAGTGTCCAAGATGGTTGCATCCTGATTGCTTCAAGCACTGTAGGGTGCGTCACACCAGGCAAAAATGCCCTTCCACATAACGCTCCAAGCTCGAGATCATTGTCGTCGTCAAATATAGCTACAGCATTTTCAGCCGAAATGCCAAGCTTATTCAAGACACACTTGGCAGCGCTTCCTTTTCCAGATCCTGCTGGGTAGAAATCTGCCTTTCCAAGATTGAATGAAGTGGACAGGTTTCGCTTTTCGCACTCTCTGTCGGAAATAGTTTTTAAATCCGCTAGAGTTTTTCCTTCGCTTTTCATGACATCGACCCGAAAATTCACGGTGTAGTCTCGAGCATCAACCGTCCATGAATCGGTTTTCATGAGCTTATACAGAGACCACAAAGTTCCGTCACGCTCAGAAGGAGGAGGCAGTTCCGGTAGTAAAGTAACACGATCATAAATTTCACCGACCTGGTCCGCGAATTGATCTGTCCAAGCAGCATTCAAGATGCCCTTCTCCAACATACGGCCTCCGTTCTCGAAAAACTCAAAGTCGGCCTCGGGAAGAAACGGTTGTCGGCTAATGTAAGTGGAGCTCCGGGCGCCAGTGATGATGACAAAGATGACACCCATCTTCCGCAACTGTTGGATCAATTCATTCGTTCGCACGGATATGTACGCCTTTCCACCCGTCATCGAGGTAAGAGCGACGCATTCTCGTTCCTCCCCGGTCAGCTTGTACTTGATTGTGGCCTTGTTCGAGCCGTCGTCTTCACTGATTATATCTGCATAGTCCAGAAACTCTTTTGGGTAATGGACCAAAGTGCCATCCAGGTCAGAGAACAAAACATCAACGCAATTTTCATCCATTGCTGCGCAGTTTGTATCTCCAGAGTAGCTGAGTTTGTCGAGATACAAAAAAAAGGACTAAAGGAGCACCTGAATACCTTGTTTGCCAATTTTAAAAAACGACCTCTGGCGATCTATGGAAGGATGCGCCGAGTACAAGGGGTACAGTACCCCTGTCAAGTGCACTGTCTTTGTCTCGGCAAGAAACTCAAAAGATGGGGCTCAGCAATGTGCCCTGCTTCAGGAATAAATGGCGGATTCAACTATCAAGAGGAGCTTGCGGCTCAACAGCGTGTGCGCCGATAGGAGAACTGAAGTCACAGAGCACTACTGTAAGCTGTCAAACGCATCGGGTCTTCTGTGGTTGGGCAAGTCGCCACGGACAGACTTCGTTCATTGAGATTTTTTACAATATGAGTGTAGAAGCAGGCTCAAAGACCTTCAGATGCAAATATTGTTGGACTACAGTATGTCATTTTATACCACAGAAAATTGGAATGCAAGGTATTATCCATTATGCATGATTTCAGGAGGTGACAGATCACCAGCCCCAGTGCTTTTCAGTCGACATTGACATATTCAGAGCTATTTCTGGATACATAAGGGACGCAAGACATATTCGTAGGTGTTGAGCATGCATTGTAGACGCGGTTTCAAATGCAACGACCATTTTCAAATTGGAAGTAACACGATCTCCTACAGTGTTGTAACCCCTCAAATGCGTTGCTAATTTAATGTGCACAAATACCGTTTAAGCTCTCTATACCTCAATGAGCTCTGGCTGGTGTACCAAAAATGAGTCTTTTCATCGTTTCCATGCGTGATATCCATTTTTACACTGAAGGCCAGTTGAGAACACATCTCATGATGTGCAGTACAAGCTGAAAAACAGTCGTGTTTGTTATTGCATCCGACCAGACATGATCTCTGGTCTAGTCTAGCTAGGCTAGCTACCTACCTAGAGAAACGCCAAACTATGCTTCAGTTTACTTCTGTATGCGAGATATCTACTAAATCAAACTGAGCACAGTAACCCAGCGCGGGAATGAATTGCCAGACCCCATAGTTGACCGCTTCCCGTCTTTTTCCAGTACATGCACTGCACTGCTAAACTGCTCTTTCTGACGCGGAGTTTGTGGCACAGGCAGAGGTACAATGTTAGGACAGCCCGGTTCACGTGCAATTACTACATTGGAAGCCAGTTGATGGTCTAAGAAACTGTCCGATAGACAATGAGGCACTCGGAACAATATACATGTGCCGCTGTCGTATCTAATGTTTACACTTTTTGAGAGCACCGTGAGCTCACGTTTTCAGGCTCATCATCTCATTGCTCGTTGACTATCAAAGACTCTAGCTACCCGCACTCTGAAGTTGTTTGAGAGAGAGCAGCTCACATCCACAAGGACTCAACACTTTGTGTTCCGGGTCCTGATTGCTCTACACCCCGATACTGAAACTATCAAGCACAATTCACATCAGCGCTCCCCTGGTATTGCTATAGTGTACAAGCATACGCCGCGCTCCCCTCGAATATCTTCTCTGCCTTGCACTCTCTTAGTGAGGCATCATCTCGATAACCACCGGCGGCTGCGATTCCATATCAAATACGCCTTTCCCATCTTCAAACCATGTATCAGTGTTCTCAAACGCCGCACCTTCCAGCATATCTCCCTCCCTATTTCTCTTCGACAACTCCGCATACAGCCCGATCCGCTCCTCCGTCAACCACACCAGCTTCTCCTCCAATCCTTTCTTCACTTCCCTCAAGTCCTGCAACTCCCCCTCCATTCTCTCCTGTTTCTCTCTCCTCCTTCTATTCGACTCTTCTGCCGCAGCCCGGTTCCGCATTTTCCGCGCAAACTCGGGAGTATCCCTCTCCGCCGTATCGTCCCCCCGCACCCGCCGCCGCCGTCTCACCCGCGCCCCCTCACTTTCCAAGGATGACGCCTGGCTACTACAATTTAACCGCTGCGAGCTCACGGGCGACATGTCACCGCACGTTGGTGCCCTGGAGCACGCCCCCAGCACCCCGGCTTTCCGCTTCCCACTCGTGGCCTCCATTGGTCGCGCCGTGCTATCCACAAGCGAGTCTGCACGGAGAAAGAAGACGCGCGACGACGCGAGCGGGCCAAGCCCAAATAGCGGCGCCATCGTCATATATATCTTGCTTGTGAGATTTGTGCGAAAGTGCTGCTTGACATTGTACAACCCACGCCGGATATCCACAAACACCGACGCCAGGTTCTGACTGAGCACGGCCCCCTCCGCATATGTTGTCTTCAAACACACGCCAAAGTAACCGCCCCTGAAGCGACGGTACAAGGTAGACACATTTGTCAAGGGCGGCGGCGCGTCTGGGTCGCGACTGGAGGCAGTACGCACGCCCGTGCAGGGCGGCGTCTGCATCAACTCTTGCATACTGTGCACGTGTGCGCCGCCCGGCCCACGCCCACACAGCTTGCAGTCGCGGCGCTCAAAGAAGGAGTTGCGCACGAGTAGCGTGCGGGGCGGGAGACCGTTGAGCGGGGGAGCGCGAAACATGAGAAGCTCGCGCACGCGCTCGCACTTGAGAATGCTCTGTATCCAGCCGACAACCATGATGTCGGAGCGCCAGCCGGTAATAAACACCTCGCCCGTGGAGTCCTCGATGGCAAACTTTCCCACGCGCAACGGGGGCACACGGCTGGCATCGCCGTCGACGCGCTCGTACAGGATGTCCAAATAGGTCAAGCCGACCGTGACGCCGTTGAGCGACTGCACGGGGACCATCAACCAGTGATTGGAGACGGTAGGCGAAACCTCAAAGCTGCCATCCTCCCCCCACCCTTGGAATCGGAAAATGGTGGAGCTCT
The DNA here is from genome assembly GCA_032356245.1 of Endocladia muricata. Lineage (NCBI taxonomy): Eukaryota > Rhodophyta > Florideophyceae > Gigartinales > Endocladiaceae > Endocladia > Endocladia muricata. The sequence continues at coordinate 1,457 of JAUKWC010056940.1, read as the reverse complement.
CTGCGGCGCACTTGCCCAACGCGGCCTCATCCACCACCTCGGTATCCGGCCGTGTGTAGACCCAGTTGCGCACGGCCGGACTGGAATTCGGGAGCCGAAAGATGTCGGACAGGGCACGATGACCGGCCACATGCTCCGGGGCGCCCGCATGGTGCAGGGTCAGGGCGGCGCGCGACGCGGCCCAGGGCGGAACCGAGGCGTCCAGAACCTGCGTGGCTAGCGACACCGACGTGGACAGTGGGGCCGGCATGTGCATGCGCAGGTCAGGCATAGCGACGGGCGTCTCGCGCAGCGCAGGGCGCACACGCAGCAACAGAATACCCCCAAAAAAGGGGTTTCGATGGACGAAGCCGTGGGCGAGACCAAGGAGAAAACAAGCGGCAAGTGTGCCTCAGTAGAGAGAAGAAGGAGGGTGCGGAAGCGAGAACAGGAGATGATATTGAGTAGGGGGGTGTCGGTGTCGGAAATGAGCGGAGGCATGCATGCAGCACGTGCAAGAATGTACCATAGAGTAGACGGGGGACCAGGGTATACTCTTAGGGAAAAAGGGTTTTAGTAGTCGAGCAGCTGCAGGACAGCACAGGGGCTGAGTCGCACGTAAAAGAGTCGGGTGTGAAGATGGCTGTATCCTGTGCGGAGTGCGGACAGTGACTGGTTGGCGTGCAGAGAGTGGCTGTGCGGAGTCTGTGATGGATGTGGAGCAGATGAGAGGGGGGTGAGGGAGGGAGGGCGGGAGGGAGGGAGGGAAGGGAGGACGGGAAGGGAGGGCGGGCGGAACGTGTGTCCGAGGGGGGCGCTGATCACCATAACCCTTCAATGTTGTCATGGACAGAAACAAACAAAAAAAAAAGAAAAAAAAAAGAAGGGGCACCAGGTGAGTCGGAGGGACAAACCACATGCGCGTTTCCAACACACAATGGCCAGTGAATGAGAAAAGACTGTTACTGTACACGCAAAAAAAAAGAAAGCCTGGACCGCAGAGCGGCAGAGTGATGTCGGGAGGGAAACAGTTATGATATCTCGGGGACAATGCGGCTGGGAGCGGCATTTCGAACACGCCGAATGAATGCGTCGTCTCCCCGTGCACAAAGGAGGAGGAGGAGGAGGAGGAGGAGGAGGAGGAGGAGGAGGAGGAGGGGTGGGGAACAGGGAACATGCATGCGATACGTCGGTCATTGGCGCTAGGCACGTCGACCCGCAAACAGTGCACAAGCGACAAAAGCGTCGACTGGAGAGCACACCGTGCACGTTTGGCCCCGGATACGACGCTGGTGCGTTTGCATAATCGCCAAGCACGCCTGCCACGTGCGCCTATCCACAAGGCGCACACCAAAAAACGCATGCGCCTTTTGTTTCGCGACGACGCTGACGTATGTTGCGGCAACGCTGCGTCCCCTGCCTTGCCCTGCCTTGCCTTGCCCTGCCCTGCCCTGCCCTGCCCTGCCCTGCCCTGCCCA